>PVIU01025945.1:0-22839 GCA_004026605.1 Ondatra zibethicus | reverse complement strand
GAGGGCACAGTGGGCGGGGGTGGAGGGCACAGTGGGCAGGGGTGGAGGGCACAGTGGGCAGGGGTGGAGGGCACAGCTCCATTCCTCTCATGGTAGCAGCATTCCCTCGATACCAAAGCAGATAAAGACATTTTGAGAAAATAGAGATAGTTTGATAATCTCAACAATCGAGTTTATGACTGCAGATTGAATCCAATAATGGACTAGGAGGGAACGCATCATGATTAAGTGGTGTTTCCGAAGAGAAGCATGGTTGGTTTCACATTCAAAGCTCAATCAATGTGGCTCACCACATTAACAAACTGTACAAAATAACAACAACAGATCCTGGGGTGTAGGTTAGTGGAAAAGTGATTGTTTAGCAAGTGTGAGTTCAACCAGCACTTAAAAACAGAAACAACAACAACAATAACAAAATCTTAATTACCTCAATAAATACAGGGGCAAGAAAGTGAAGAACAGCCACATTGACTTCTGATGAAAACTTAAGAGTTTTACACTAACAAGGACAAGATCTTCCTCCACTTCATCAGGAATATCTCCCAGATCTCCAAAGCCAGCCTCAGAATCAAATCACGGCAGACTGAATGTTTTCTCATGAACGTCAGAACAACACAGGGCATCTCATCTTCTTTTTCTATCAAAAATTCTTTCTGTTTAACATTGCTATTGTGCATGCATGCATGTGTGCATAGTGTGGGGTATGCCATATGCACAGATGCATGTGTGCATAGTGTGGGGTATGCCATATGCACACACGCACGTGTACATAGTGTGGGGTATGCCATATGCACACATGCACGTGTACATAGTGTGGGGTATGCCATATGCACACATGCACATGTACATGGTGTGGGGTATGCCATATGCACACACGCACGTGTACATAGTGTGGGACATGCCATATGCACACATGCATGTGTACATAGTGTGGTATATGCCATATGCACACACATGCATGTGTACATAGCGTGGGGTATGCCATATGTGGAGGTCAGAGGATCACTATGGAGTCAGTTCTCTTTTTCCTCCTCTATGTGGGTTCCAGGGATGGAACTCAGCATGGCTTGGGCAGCAAGCACTTTACCCACTGAGCCATCTTGCTGGTCCACAGGGTATCTGCTCTTGCCATTTCTATGAAGCATTGTTCTTGGAGGTGCTGACCAGTGCCATTGAGCAAGGAAAGAAATCAGAGGCACCCAGCCTAGGGAGTGAAAAAACAAATCCTCCACATCCCACATGCTCATTTATGTGGAAATCTAGTGGGATACACCAAAAGCTGCTAGAAGTAACAGTATTCTGGATGCAATAAATCATTCTACAGAAATCCAATGTTTGCTATATGCTATCAACAGATAATTGGAAATGGAAGCAAAAAGAGGGGGCCGCTTACAACAGCACCAAGAGTCCTCTAAAAACCATAAATCCAAGAAAAGTTATGGAAACCCGTTCCCGCAGACCATAAAGCATCAACAAGAGAAATGAAGGAAGACTTAAAGTCAGAAGAATCAATTCTCAGAGTCCGTCTTCTCCAACATGATCTAGGAATAAAGCAGAATGCCAATGAAAATCTAGAGGCATTTAAAAATTAATATTTAGATTCCAGTATTCATATGAAAAATTTGAGAAATAACTGTTACCACATAAGGCTCAGTAGGCTTGCCCTATGACAGAACTGAGAGGCAAGTCGGTGGCAGAAACGGAACTTCATTATGATGGGACAGTTGATGGGAACACGACACACAACTGTCTGAAGGGTCATTATGCCGAGAAGCTGATTTAGGAGCAATTTATATAGGCAATGGGTAGCCACAGACTAGTGGCTCCTTCTCACAGGTGACTCGTATCCAATCTTCATCACCTAGTCATCAGACCTAGTATAAGTCTGTGCATCTCAGGAACAAAGATGCTTATCTCTGTGGGATATTCTTATTAGGGACTGGTTTGCCTATGTTCGATTTCTGACATCTTACAAAATGGACAGAGTAGAGAGAGGAGCTGCCCCAGGCTTTGGTGCTGATCACCAAACTCATGGTAATGAAAGGAAACACACTTTACCTCTGAGGTCAGGTCTCAGTGCTCAGCTTCAGAACGGAGTTAAAGGGTTATACAGGAAGGAGCACTGGGACATTTTGAGGACCATGGAACAGTGGCGTGTTAACTGTGGCAAGGGCATCCTGAGTACACACTACACCAAATGAACATTATCACTGCCATACTGAGAGATGGCTTGGTGTGTAAAATCCTGTTGTGTAAATGTGAGGACTTGAGTTTCTTCTCCAGCTCCTGTGCTGGGAAAAACAAACAACAACAAAAACAACAACACAAACTTGGTGAAATCCATTTGTAATCATGTCATTGGAGAGGTGGGGACAGGAGAATCCCTAGAGCTCACTGGCCATTTGTCTAGCTGAATCTATAGGCTCCACGTTTGACAGAGGCCCTGACTCAGAAGATCGAGGAAGATTGGGCCCCACCCGATATGTTTGTCCCACCATACTTAGGGAGGAGTGAGAATTGAGAAAAGAAATCAACAAGGAGCAATAGATGGAGTCGGGAAGACATCCAGTGAGCACTGTGATCCGCCTTAAGTTTGTTGTTCTTAGATACTCACATCCAAAAGGAGGGGCAGGTAAAAGGCTTCCTTACCAATGCAAAGAACAAACAAACATATTTACCTCCTCACTTCTCAACACCGGACAGCCGCGCCCTAAGTCAAAACCCCTGCTGACTGGCCTTTGCAGAGCAAGCTATCCAGTAGCCACGCCTTAGGTCAAAACATTCTGTTGGATAATCTTGAAGGAGGAAGGACAGGTCTGAACTCTCTGACCTTTAGTGGAGGTCAATGGGATTTGCTTCTGTGGGCCTCTAGAGGAAGACACGCAATGATGACTTCTGGGCTCCCCATGTACATGCACACAACACATGCACACATGCATAATATACTTCAATATGTACCGTTGTTGTACATATGCTGTATTGCTTAAAGCTATTTCATTTTATTTGAATCTTAATCTCTCTCTCTTTGGTTTTCAGTTCTGACACACTTGGGTTGACAGCCACTGCCCCAGGAAATTGAAATTCCTTCTGATAGCCTCTGCAGCTGTCCTGATTTCTCCACTTCCTTGCTTTGGAAGCCTCACATCTCCTATACCTCCTTTTGGCCTCTGAGCTGTTTCTAGGCCAGCTGTCTGCATTTCCTGATGCTCCTGTACTATCCCTAACCATTGGAGGGTTTGTGCTCATTATCAGTTGACTGATTCCCACTCAGGCTTAAAAAACAAACAAACAAAAATCCTGCTTACTGTTGGGTGTGGTGACTCTCACTTTTAATCTCAGCACTCCCAGGAGGCAAAGACAGGTGGATCTCTATCAGTTCAAGACATCTTGGTCTACAGGGTAAGTTCCAGACTAGCTTGGGCTGTACAGTGAGACCTTGTCTCCAAAAGGGGGCTGAAGAGATGACTCAGTTCTTTGTATATTTTGGAGATCAGACCTCTGTCTGATGTGGGGTTGGTGACAATCTTTTCTGTAGGCTGTCGTTTTGTCTTGTTGACCATGTCCTTTGCTTTACAGAAGCTTTTCAGTTTCAGGAGGTCCCATTTATTAATTGTTTCTCTTAGCGTCTGTGCTGCTGAGGTTATATTTAGGAAGTGGTCTCCTGTGCCAAAGCGTTCAAGTGTACTTCCCACTTTCTCTTCTATGAGGTTCAGTGCGGCTGACTTTATGTTGAGGTCTTTGATCCATTTGGACTTGAGTTTTGTGCATGGTGCTAGATATGGGTCTGTTTTCATTCTTCTACATGTTGATGTCCAGTTATGCCAGCACCACTTGTTGAATATGCTTTCTTTTTTCCATTTGATATTTTTTGCTTCTTTGTCAAACATTAGGGGTTCGAAGGTGTGTGGATTAATATCCAGGTCTTCTATCCGGTTCCATTGGTCCTCCTGTCTGTTCTTATGCCAATACCAGGCTGTTTTCAGTACTGTAGCTCTGTAGTTTGAAGTCAGGGATTGTGAAACCTCCAGAAAATCTTTTATTGTACAGGATTGTTTTGGCTATCCTGGGTTTTTTGCTTTTCCATATGAAGTTGAGTACCATTCTTTTGAGGTCTGTGAAGAATTTTACTTGGATTTTGATGGCATTGCACTGAATCTGTAGACTGCTTTTGGTAAGAGTGCCATTTTTACTATGTTAATTCTGCCTACCCAAGAGCATGGGAAATTGGTCATCAAGAGAACAAATAATCCAATAAAAAAAAAAGAGACCTAAACAGGGAACTTTCATCAGAGGAATCTAAGATTGCTGAAAGACACTTAAGGAAATGTTCAACATCCTTAGTCATCAGAGAAATGCAAATGAAAACAACTCTGAGATTCCATCTTACACCTGTAAGAATGGCCAAGATCAAAAACGCTGATGACAACTTATGCTGGAGAGGTTGTGGGGTAAAGGGAACACTCCTGCATTGCTGGTGGGAATGCAAGCTGGTACAACCCTTTTGAATGTCAGTGTGGTGATTTCTCAGAAAATTAGGAAACAACCTTCCTCAAGACCCAGTAATACCACTTTTGGGTATATATCCAAAGGATGCTCAATCATGCCACAAGGACATGCACTCAACTATGTTCATAGCAGCATTGTCTGTCATAGCCAGAACCTGGAAACAACATAAATGCCCCTCAACTGAAGAATGGATAAGAAAAGTGTGGTACATTTACAGAATGGAGTATTACACAGCAGAAAAAAAACGACATCTTGAAATTTGCAGGCAAATGGATGGAGCTAGAAAACATCATTTTGAGTGAGATAACCCAGACCCAGAAAGACAATTATCACATGTACTCACTCATAAGTGGTTTTTTAAACATAAAGCAATGAAAACCAGCCCACAAATCACAATTCCAGAGAACCTAGACAACAATGAGGACTCCAAGAGAGAAATATATGGGAAGTAGAAAAAGACAAGATCTCCTGAGTAAATTGGGAGCATGGGGACCATGGGAGAGTGTTTAAGAGGAGGGGAGAGTCAGGGAGGGGAGCAGAGAAAAATGTAGAGCTCAATAAAAATCAATTAAAAAAAAGAAAATGTAATTAAAAAAAAGAAATGACTCAGAGCACATACTACTCTTCCAGAGGACCCAAATCCAGTTCCAATAACTCATATCAAGATGCTGACAACTGCCTATAACCTCAGTTCCAAGAGATCCGATTCCCTTTTCTGGCTTCCATAGGCACCCACACATGTGGAAATGCATTTTTAAAAATCTTTGAAACAACAACAACAAAACCCTTCTCCCATGGTACCTCACTTTTCAGCACCTTGCCAAGGGTTTTGACTCTACCGTTTATGGTCATCTTCTCCCTTCTCTGAACACTGGTGTCCTCATCTATGGGGACATGCTTTAAAGCAATACTTAACCCTAGAGGATTTTTTTTTGGAAACTCAACAACATATAAACCAATTAGCATAGTTTGGAGTATGTATTAGATAGAATTCCACATAGGTGGTCAGCATCACATGGTGGCTGATTTTTTTTCCCTTTAATTGCTCTGCTGCCATCCCCTCCTTGTCTCTCCAGAGCCCTCTGGGCTGGTCCCACACGGCATTCCACACCCTGATGTCAACTATTTATCAGCTGTCTGCTGACTTTCCTAGTCGTGAGTGAGAGGCATCAAGTCCCATCCCAGGGGCTGGAGACTGAGATAGAAGGAAAGGACTGGAATCAGAGGTGAAAGAGGCAGAGTGATACCAGAGGGGAGCATGAAGGGAACAGGCTTCTGAGCCTTCTGCACCAGCACGTGGAACCCTGTAACCTTGAGTATGGCAGAAGAGTTCTCTCTACTTTCATCTCTCCGAGCTATAAAATGGAAGCTAATACACCTGAGGTGCTTGTATCATTTTATGCCATGACACAGCCCTGCTCAAGTGAGCTAACAGTTCTGAAATAGTCCGAGGGCAGTGTGTGTCTGCTGGATCTGGCAAATAGCAGGGTATCCAAGCGCAGGGATAGGAGAAAGGGAGACAAGATGCAGAAGCAGAAGGAGAGGAAGGGAAGTGGGTGTAAGCCAGGGTACAGTGACATCATCGAGTTGGATCACTCTGTGGGTAGAAAGAAAGGCTTATTGGGGGATCAAACTGCTGGGGCTGTCTCTTGGGGTGGGGTTGTGGGACAGAGAATAGCAAAACAGTGTCGGGGGAGCCTTGTCAGTTTTAAGGGGACAGATAGAAGGGAGTGGGGTAAGGGTGGGAGCAGCCTGCAAGCCGGAACAGCCTGAGGGATGTCTTGGGGAATTTGATGCTGTAGGCTTGTCTGGGTTAATCAGGAACAAGACACCCATTGCTGCTGTGGGGCAGATAACAGAAGTAATAGGTTCCTGACAAACAGAAACCTGCTTTCTTGAGGAATGCTGAATTTATGTTTCCATTTCCCTGATTGCTGTCCTGTTTATCCGGTAAGAATCTAGCCTGAGCTGAGAGCAGATTGTCCTTTAGAACATTGTCAGTAGCACTTACATTTTGGGTGCCCATTTCAGACCTAACAGTGCGGATAGCACCGGGGACTGAGGGAATGGGATCAGGAGAGAGGGCTGCTGGATGCAGGGTGTGGGCCAGGGTTCTAGGCCTGAGTGCTCCATTAGGTTGGAGGGAAGGTCTCAGTGAGGGCATGACTATGGATTAGGAAAACCGGGAGAACTCTGTGTGTGTGTGTGTGTGTGTCAGAGTGAGATATGAGGGTGCCAGGGGGACTGCAGCTCTCAGAGGCGTGAACCTGGGAGGAGGAAATGCAGAGAAGATTTGGAGGTTTGAAACAGCTCTTTGTTTTTTGTGGGTTTTTTTGCTTTACTGAAACAGAGAATCTTGTTATGTTGCCCTGGCTGGCCATGTCATCCCAATCCTCCTGCCTCTGCCCCAGTGGTAGGATTACAGGGGTGTGCTGCCTTACCCCACCTGTGAGGTAGCTCTTGGGGCCAGCAGGAAGGTTACAAAAGACAATAATAGGCAGTACCAAGCAAAGACGAGCACTAGGGAGCCCAGTTCATGGGCATCTTTAAGAGTGGGCTAATTAGCCAGTTGTCTCTATAGCCTGTCTTGGTTCACCAAGGACCAGCTCATTTTAAAACTGAAAGTCCTGTATCCAAACTCTCCGGGCCAGAAAATCATGACCATCCTTCTGAGCAGAGGGACAAAAATGCTGGGCTCCCAGGGCTCTGTGGACCAGCGCTTACCCTGGGTCCAGCTGGGTAGTGCTGGGTGGAATGGCGCCATAGGCATCCAGGATACAGACTGCCTTCCTGGGACACCACCAGTACCTGTCTGGCCAGCTGGGGTGGGCACTGAGTACTCCTGCCAAGCTGTTTCCTTGCTCTGGACGACTTGGAAGGATGATGTTTGAAGGGGACACAGTGTCATGTGACACTAAATGTTTTATTCCTTTCCTCCTGGCTCCGTTTGGAGGTGACGGAACCTGTGGGCTCATGTAGGACAAAGAGCCGATGGGAATTGGGCATTTCAATTCCAATAGTAGTATTGGATGGGGGGTCATATGTAAGCTCAGAGAGCGTGGGGGAATGAAATCAGCCAATCAGCGAGGACCAGCTGATTTCAGTCCCCTCTCACCCCCCATGTCACCTTCCTTCCTTTTTTTTATAAATTGTTCGTTTGTTTGAGACAGCGTCTCTAGGTCAGTGTCACAGATGGGCAATGCTGGACACGAATGATCACCTTTTTATCTTCCCACGGTGTCAGGATTTTTTGAGTAATAACAAACTCACAAGGTGTGGTTGTTTCAATGACAGCGATCTGCCAGCTATCTCTGCTTTCCTTGGCAAGCCCAGCTGAGGCAAACACAGATTCTTTCATTCCAATCTTAACTGCCAACAGTAACTCCATGCTCACGCATTACATACTATACAGTAAATATATCTGTATACCTATTGTCTTAATTACTATTCTATTGCTGTGAAGAGACACCACCACCAAGACAGCTTCTAACTTCCAGAGGACAGTGACTCACCCAGGGCCACCCTGCCAGGCTGGCCCTTGCCCACCTCGTCCATCAGCCAAGCTTGTCTGCTCTCTCCTCGTCTTTTCTCACTTTGTCTTCGGAGACAGCTTTGCTCCTTGACCTCTGACCTCTTGACAGCTGTGATTAATGAGGAAGCCTACCGGATACATGACTTTCCGCTGTACCCAGTTTATGGCAAACAGATTAGACTGTTTAAGTCAGAATAAGGCTGTTTAGCAAAGCTGGATTTAGTGATGGCGGAAATTAAGGAGATTAATTTAAAGGTAAAAAGGGAGTGACAATCGGAGATCAACACCTGGAAACCCTTGCCGCCTGTACGAAGCCTTAATTGAGAAGTATGTGGGAGACTCCATCCGTGAAATTCAATTATCATGCAAGCCAAGAGGAAGCGCTTCCCTGGGGAAGAAACCCGGCAGCCGCATCCAAACGACCCCACCTGTCTGTTTTCACGTCGAGAGGGCTGAGAAAGCTTGCCTGGGTGATGAAATCTAGACAGCATGCATCAGCTTAATGAAAATTTCCAGGGGTCCCTTCCTATAATGGGAGTCCCATTCCCCCCTCCCCCACCACTCTTCCACCTTTTTGTCAGCACTGCCACTGGAGACTGATGGCAGCCGGCACAAGCAACCAATCCTGACACTTCATTGTCCCAGCATCAAAGCAGGGCAGGGCTAGATGGAGTTTGCCAATAAAAGCTCTCTACCCCTGTGCCCCTTCCTCTGGGGGCTTCTCGCAGGAGCAATCAGAAAAAAAAAAAAAAAAGCAACCACAATGATTACAAATGAGCCCATGGTAATTGACTGGCTTGTTAGCTGCAGGGAGGGGTCCAGTGTGTCACAAGCTGGGTGGGGACCTCCTCATTTCTACCTTGGTCCCCTGGGTTCTGCCAAGATTGACTCTTGCAACCTCTGATCCTGAGGCAGGTAGGCTGCACAGAGTCCTTTTGGGCTAACTGCCTTGCGGTATTGGTGGTGAAGAAAGTCTTGTTCCCTTCTAGAGCACAGAGGCTCATGTAATCTGCAAAGTGCCTTCCCATCTATCAACTCAGAAAAACCCCGGGATAATGCTTCCTATTATACAGAGGAAGAGGCTGAAGTCAAGCAATTGATTGGCCTCATTGTTTGCTGGATTCCCTTCTAATGTGTAGCACCAAGCTGTCCACTTAGAGCAACAGTTCTCAACCTGTGGGTCCTGACCCCTTTGGCGGGTCGAACGACCCTTTCACGGGAACCAAATATCAGATATCCTGCATCTCAGATATTTATGCTACATTCATAACAGTAGCAAATTACAGTTATGAAGTAGCAGTTGTTATGCCCAGTCCATGAGGATCCCAAAAGACCACCAGGGAGACCGACTCACCAAAATGCAAAAAGCAAAGTTTATTGTGTGTACAATACAAGTTGGCAGGGACTTCCTCAAAAACAACTGGCACAGTGGCAGCAAGAGGAGGTGCCCCGCCCTTCTAGAGGGCATTATTTAAGGGCAAAACCCAAAAAGTAACATTAGCAAGGTTTGGGGTGATGGGTTCAATCCTGATTGGCTGACATTTGTCTAGGGGTGTCCTGGTGAAAAGTGATGGGTGTGTGCTGGCAGGTGAGCCTATCTACAATGGTTGGAAGGTTGGGAATTTCCTTTGGATGGTCTGTTCCTGGGTGGTGCCTGGGTAGTCTCAGTTAGTGGTCTTTATTGGAACCAGGTATTGCCTCACGGTAAACTACTGAGACTCAGGCCTCTGTTGAGCTTGTCATGGCTGGGTCCTACAGCAGTGAAAATAATTTTATGGTTGGGGGTCACCACAACATGAGGAACTGTATTAAGGGGCCACAACATTAGGAAGGTTGAGAACAATTACTTTAGAGGAAGGCTGAGACTCAGTCATGGGGAATTGTAATCTGGTGGGAAGGATCAGACAGAGGGATGTGAAGGTCCCCAAAGGTCAAGTACCACAGGGTCATGAGAGAGGGATGCTGTGGGAGAAGTCAAGGTTGGGATAGGTGGCATGGTCCCTCTGAGGCCAGAGTGAAGCCTGTCCTGGTCACTACAGCAGCACACATGCTCAGCAGAGCGGTTTTCAGAAAAAACTGGTTAAAAAAATGAATGGAGGATGATAGTGTCTTTTTAAACAGGCCTCGGAGAAGGTAGAGACATTAGGGACTTTGAAGGAGAAGAGGCAAGTTACGAGGTGTTGACTAAGAGAACAAGAACCTGGAAATGATAGGACAGAAAAACTCGGCTTGTGGCAGGCAGCCTCGGTGGTGCTAACCATGAGCCTGTGTCCTTTGAATCTCTTCTGCATTGGCTCTTCTCAGGCAGGGTGACAGTCGGGATGCTCCTTCACACCCAGCCCCCTTCTCGCAACAGCACCGGGAGCATTGCTTTACAGGCCATCTGTGTCGCTTCCTGTGACTTTTCAAATTGCTTTCTCTCTCTTAAGAGTGACTTTGAGTTCTAGTGACTGGATCCAGATCCAGGCAGGCCTAACAGAGAAAAGCAAGCTGTGTGTGCCTGTAGATATGTGTGTGGAAGAGCTGGATCCGATTGGACGTAATGTTCAGTGGATAACGCCATCCATGAAGGTGGTTAACACTGTGTTGTTTTGAGTGCCTGTGTGCCTCAGGGTGGAAGGGTGTTGGTGCACTGGTGACTTTTCTTGATGCTGTGACCACCTGGCAAGAAACTTCGGGGAGGAAGGGTTTATTTAGGCTCATAGTGGGGAAGGCATGTTTGTTCACATTAGGGGCGATCAGGACACAGAGGGAGATGAATTCTGGTGCTCAGCTGTTTGTCCTTTTAATTTCCTGCCTGTGGGATGGTGTAATGGTCTGTCCTGTCCCTTTAAGAGACAAGCCACGCCCACTCTCTCCCCTGTCTGCCAAGGCAAGCTGATCTTCACCTTCCAGCCTGAGTCCCTTTCTCTCTCTCTCTCTCTCTCTCTCTCTCTCTCTCTCTCTCTCTCAGAGGCAGCTTCTGTCTCTCCCTTCTTCCCTTCCCCCTTCTCTGTTTTTCTCTCTCTGCCTCTCTTTCTGCTCTTCTCCCCTTCTTCCCTTTCCCCTCCATAACCACTAAATAAATATCCAACCTCACTCTGCATGGCGTGCCTATCCATGCCTATCCATGTCTCTGTCTCTTGCCTGCTACATGGCTCCTTGCCCAGGACCAACTTTGGAGACACGCTGCGTGATCTCGTGGCATGCCCATCTGTCTGTCTCTCCTTGTGGGACTGGCCCTGTCGAGGTCTCTCACCCACCACGCGACTCCCTGCCTGGTACTCGCTGCCCCTCATGGCCCACTGCAGCCACTTGGGGAGCTGCCCCGTCCCTGCCTGGGACCTGCTGCCTGCTGCCACTTCGGGGGGCCTGCGGCATGGCCTCATGGCCTGCTGCCCACTGCAGTCACTTGGGGATCAGCAGCATTTTACTTTTACCATTACAGATGGTGCCAGCCACAGGCGGGGTGAGCCTTCCCTACTCGGTGACACCTCCCTGGGAGCACCTCACAGACAAGTCCAGAGATGTGTTTTCTAGGTGAGGCTGAACGCTATACAGCAGAGTTTACCCACCCTCCTTGGGCTGCAGGGTGATGGCGTATCCTCGTGTCCACTCTGCACTCCTGCCTTACCTTGCCATTTGTGTCTGGGACAAGGGGATGTGACAACCCCAGGATCGGCTTAAAAGGCAGAGACTTATAAAGAAGAGCACAGGGAGAAGGTCAGCTTGTCTCTAAAGTAGTACTGTCATTTCCAACCCATCACCTCGAAATAAAGGTGCATCTGTCCAGACTTTATGTTAAGAGGTTCCCAGAAAATGTGGATGCCTATGTGGTAGGGACTGCTGGTCCTTCTCCGTTTGTAATCCCTTTCTAGACCCACTCTGTGCCTCCCAGCGTGACCCCCATGGAGGGTACTGTCCTTTCCCATGGGTCACCAGGTTAGGGTCAGTCCCTGGGAAGTGACAGGAGCTCAGAGGTTGGAAGGAAGGAGAAGTCAGGATATTGCCTCTCTGCTTCCTTCTTAAGTTGGCTTATCTCTGGTGGGCTATGGGCCCGTTGTGGTCCCAGCATGCTTTGCTTCTCTGTGACGTCAGCTCATGCTAAGGTTGTCCCCTTTAGTCCTGGTGGCTGCAGCTCCCACTGTGGCTGGCGCATGGGATTCTCATCTTCCTCATCTCATAATGGAATTCCCCTCTTAAAAACTCTCCAGTGGGGGATATTTCTATTTGGCGCCTGCCAGGTATCTAATGACCATCAGGAGGGAGGGAAGGAGACTCTGGAGACTTCAGGAAAGAGTGTTAATGGACCTAACTGTATGTGGTGCATCTCCTGCAGGTGATCACAGTTGCCGTGATTCGAGATGGCCACAGTCATGTCCACGCTGAGGGAAGCAGCTGCACCACAGAGCTCAGACTAGGAAAGAGCTCTAGGGCTGTGGAGCTGTCTGTCAGCTCATGTGTCGTCACCCATGCTGGGGTGGGCCTTCCAGTGATGCAGCTGCTTTTGAGCCATTCCTTCTCCTTGTTAGCACCCTCCACTCACACTCCTGTTAGTAATCCCAACCAAACTCACTGGCTCACCAACTTGAACATTGCTGCAATCCTTACTTTGGCCGATTGTGGGTTCCCTTTCTTGGGTGAGTTGTTTGACTGATTTTTGTGTGTGTGTGTGTGTGTGTGTGTGTGTGTGTGCGTGTGTGTATGTTGCAATCTCCCACAAAGTCTGCCACATAACAGGGCTCCTGCCTTGTTCTTCTCTGGACATGGACTGAGGTAAGGGCTTGGTGTGAGATGTCCAGTAGACACAGAAGTTAAACTCAGGCTCTTATTTTCCCAGAAGCCCTGACATGAGGGTCATGGACTCACCCTCCTAAACTGTAAGCAAGCCCCAAATTAAATGACTTACAAGTTTCCATGCTCATGGTGTCTTCTAGTGAAAGAGGAGTAACTAAGATAACCTGCCTTTCAGCTCAGCATGTCCACGCAGAGCAAGGTCTCATGGGAGAGAAAGAAGAGGCAACTCTTAGGGTTGAGTAGGCCTGGTTCAAATCTTGGGTCCTCTTTGCATGCTGAGTGGCCTGGGGCAAGTCAGTCCATCTCTCTGAACCCTTCCTCTTATGTAGAATGGGGTGATCGTAATCATCAGGCTCCAAGGGTATGAAAGGACTGTGTGTGGTTATGGACCTGAAGAACTGGACCATAGACCTGGTCCTTCAGCCCTGAGCCTACTCATCCTCATCTTCATCCATGGAGGATGCTCATGAAGACCACAGCTTCCCATGTCCAGCTTCCTCTCTCCCATCCTCATCTTCATCTATGGAGGATGCTCACGGAGACTACAGCTTCCTTATGTCCAACTTCTCCTCTCCCATCCTCATCTTCATCCATGGAGGATGCTCACAGAGACTAGGGCTTCCTCATGTCCAACTTCTCCTCTCTCATCCTCATCTTCATCTATGGAGGATGCTCACAGAGACTAGGGCTTCCTCTCTCCTACAAACTAGCACTCACAATGTCCCCCCAAGTGCATTTTTAACATCAAGATCGACTTAAACCCCTATTCTCATTTTGGGGAGATGCCAGTGGTCCCTGAAGTTTCTGTAAATTCTCAGAATAATTTTCCTGTGGTTCCTTTGTTAGTCTCATCTCTAGATCACCCCCCCCCCGCCACCTCAGAGACTCATGTTTATATATATGGTGTGTGTGTGTGTGTGTGTGTGTGTGGTGCATTTTGTCTCAGGGACCATTCACTTTGTTTTTTAAGACGCAGTCTTTCATTGGAACCTGGGGCTCACAGAGTAGGTTTGGCTGGCTGCCCAGTAAGTTCACAGGGATCCACCCGGAATTATAGGCAAGTCATCACACCTACTTTTTTTTTTTTTAAACAAAGCAGAACATGGTTGTGGGCTTCTGAACTCAGGTCTTTGTGCACACCTTCCCCTGAGCCATCCCAGCCCCCCATCTTGTTTCTCTCCTACAATGTTTATAAGTGAAGTGATGCCCCCCACCTTGGAGACAGAGTAGCCCAGACTGGATTGAGTTTAGGATACTTCTACCCCTATTTCCCAAGTGCTCCATTATGCCAGCCTTCCTACTGCTTTTACAAGAGCAAGCTGAACAAACAGAACATGACTTGTACTTTGCCACTTTAGGTTACAGGCTTCTGTCCTCATTTCCTTCCTTCCTTCTTTCTTTCCTTCCTTCCTTCCTTCCTTCCTTCCTTCCTTCCTTCCTTCCTTCCTTATTTATTTATCTATTTATTTATATTTTGGGAGCAAAATCTTCTAACACTTCTTTCTCAGACTCCTAAGAGCTGGGGTTCCAGGCATGTGATATCACATCTGACCCCAGGTCCCTCCTCAGCTCACTATGAACTCTGAGTTCTCAACATGCTGGCTGTGCCACCTGGCTCCCAGGTTCTGCTAGGGCCTCTGGTGCCAACAGAAACACTTCACGTCCCTCCAGGGCATAGCCAGGACGGGCGCCCTAGGCCCAACATGAGCTCCTGCTCATCCGCCTCCTTTCAGCTCTTGCCCAGGGGTCAGGGGCTGTGAAGAGGCGCAGTGGCAGCTGGCCTCTCTCTTCTGTCCTGGGTTCTAGTCCTACTCCAAGAATGGCTGTCTGTGTGGCCCTGGGCATCTGGAGTTACTCTCCCTCCTTCGGTGTCCCTACTTACAGGTGAAGGTGGCAGCCCTCAAGAGTCCTGTCTGGCCCAGTGAGGGGGACTGGGCCAGGTGTTACCAAAGTGCACTCTCACCCAGAGCCGCCACTTTTTCTTGCTCATACTCTCTCCTCACCTGGCCCTGTGCTACTGGGTGTCATCCCATCCATCATACCGAGCCATTGGCTTCCTCTCCTACCATCTCTGCTGCCCAGCTGTGAGTTACCTGACAAACAAGGACAAGAAGCAACAGACGATGCGTTTATCCTCATTTCTGTGGTTGGTGGTGGAGCTGCATACATCTGGCCTCCTGATCTCGGATGGAACCATAGATGGCCATGAGCATGGAAGAGGCCAGGGAAGAGAGGATCTGAGTCAGGATAAGGGGTGGTGGTGGGACATGACATCGGCTTGAAAACCGCCCAAACCTGGCTTCCAGTCTGCGTTGTCTATGAAAATGAGCTTGGGAAGTCATTACCTGCAGGCCTCAACTTCCTCATCTTTGAAATGGCATATCGATATTACTGACCTCACCAAGTGGTTGGGAGAATGTGAGAGATACTGAAATCAATACCAGTGTGGGAGGGGCTTCAGAGAAAGCAGACACTTCAGAGGAACTGGGGTCGGGGATCTCGAGAAGACAGACAGGAATCCGTAGCCCAGAGAAGGCCATTGGGAAGGAGTTTGATGGCCTGGGCCACCATCGTGGTCCTCAGTCTCTGCATTTCTAAGATGGGACCAGCACCGTAGGACTAGGGAAAGTACAGAAGGAGCCAGAGGTCTGTGACCCCTGAAGGAAACAGACTTGGAGGTCAGGGGTCAGAGGAACAGGAGACTGGGAAAGGGGCTGCTATGATGGCCTCCCCTGGGTGGCGTTAGGGTGGCATTACTGTTTCCTGCTACTTCCTGACTTCCTGTGAGAGGATTAGAAGTCCTCTACAATACTGGCATCAGATTTAGTCATGTGGTTTACTTTGGCCGGTGAAGGTGACAGGAGCTGGTTCCGAGCTGGCTCTGGCTCAGGGGAGGGGCAGGCAATACTGAATCAGCAGGTCTATTCTGTGACAACGTTTTGTTGTAGTTCCAGCCATGTATGTGTTCTCTTTAGCATCTCCAGTTGGATACAGACGCTGCTGTCCACTCTTGATCTGGTTCTTAGCGTGGCTGGCCCAACCCTAAGGAGGGAGTGTTAGGGACCACACATTATGGCTCATGTGGGTTCTAGTCATGCCTACGAGTCAACTTCATGTCAAACATAGGACTGGAAGGAGGGACTGTTACAGCCTCATAAGTGTCAGCCCTAGAAGGGTCCCTTGACATGGTCTCGTGGTGATTTCCAAAACGGTGCCAGCAAACCAAATCCATCAAAATCACTTGGGGACCTGTTAAAATGTCTATTGTGAAGGTTGAGAAGATGGTCCAGTGGGTCAGAGCTTGGCTGTGCAAGCTTGGGGATCTGAATCCCGTCCCCAAAACACACATAGCAAAATCTGGCCATGGGGCTGTGTGCTTTTCATCCCAGTGCCAGGAAGGTGCAGACAGGCAGATCCTGGGGCTCACTGGCCAGCTAACCTGGCTTCAGCAGAAAGTCCCAGGTCCCAACTTGCCTCAGAAACCCAGATGGACATATCCTGAGGGATAACACTGGAGGTTGACATCTGAACTACAGAAATGCACACCCACGCATGTGCATGCACACAAACATGTACATACATGTACATATATACATACAAAAGCTTAAAGGCACATTGCAGGGTCTCATCTACTGAACCCTGAAGCTCAGGGGTGTTTATTCTGAAGCACTAATGCAGATGGGGCAGCGAGGGGCCCTGTTACCCCAAAGGGAAAGGAGCCCCCAGGCCCCCCAAGCCTCAGTCCTTGGTACAGGCCCTGTGCAGTCCTCCAAGCTGACGCTGGCTCTCCCAGGTGACACAGCATGATCCAGGTTGTCCTACCCGCAGCCAACCTGACAGAAGCGGCTACTGCTTTTTGAAAAAAAAAAAACCAACAAAAATTATGATGAGTACAGAATTTATAATCTGGCGATTTCAGCAGATATTTGTATGCGCTGCTGAAACGTGCACTTTCAGATCGATTCCACACTGTATCTTTTTCAAATTATTATTTTAAGCTTGCCAAATGGAGTTTATTACTGATGTAAAAATAATAAACTCTGGAATCATTCATTATTTTTCCCTCTTAAGAGTCTGCCTAGGGTTTAAGAAATTGAGAAAGTGGGGACTGGAGAGAGAGCTAGGACTGGAGAGATGGTTCAGTAGTTAAAAGCAACTTCTGTTCCAAAAGACCTGGGTTCAGTTCCCATCACCCATATGGCAGCTTGCTACTGTCTATAACTCCAGTTCCAGGGGACTCACCCAACACCACACAGACATACATGCAGACAAAATACCAATTCATATAAAACAAAAATAAATAAAAAATTAAAAACAAAGAAATTGAGAAAGTCTAGGAAAAACTCAAAATTTCTGAGGAAAAGAATGGAGGCCTGGTGTGCCCAGGGGCTAATATGGGGGGACTCGTTGGGGGGCTTGGGAGGTATTATCTCCTCTTCTGGAGCTGTGACATAGTTGCCTGAGTGAAGGACTTTAAGGAGGATGATTAAATTGTTTCTTGGTTTCATGGTGTTCATGGTAGCTTGGGAAAGAGTGTGTGGCGGAGGAGGGGGTATCTTCAGAGTGGATAGGAAGCTAAGAGAATCAGGAAGAAGTCAGTTTCCAATTAAATGCTTTCTTTTATAAGAGTGGTCTTGGTCATGGTGTCTCTTCACAGCAATAAAACAGTGACTAAGACACCAGGCTGACTCATGAATTCCCTTCCTATACTTTAGGCCCTGGGATTATCAGAAAACGATGGTCCTTAGCCTGCATTGATATGTACCTGTTATTTTTGGGCCTGAGACAGCTGGATGTGGTGCTTAATGTACTGCAGTCCAGAGAGGAAAGGAGTTACTTCCAAGGCAACGGGGTGAAGTCCAAGGAGAAGCATTTCTCAGAAGTGTGGTACAGCCAAGAAAGCATAGAAAGATATAAATGAGCAATATAAAACTTGTATAGGGACTTGGTTTTTTTCTACAGACTAACAGTTGGGTTGGCTCTGGAGTTGATGGGCCCGCAGGCCATCTGGGCTCACTGCAATGATGAGGACCTCTTGAGATGGGTGAATGGATAAGGAACCTAAGGACTCATGGTCCATTTCATTTAGGCACTTACTTTTTAAAACAGGGTCAGGCATCACCAATGACAAGTTGTCCTCTATCATCCCAGAGAGCATGTCTTTTATTTTAGCATCTCTGACTGCTAGTATCTGTGTATTTAACAATGAAGCAAGATCGTTCCTGTTGTGACATGACCCCACTGGTTAGTCTTAGCCTGATCCCTGGGTACCACGTGTCTTGTCTGCTCCCTTTGTCCTGCTCCTCAGACACTTCAAAGTGATCAAGTCTCATGAGACATTGAGTCTGCTAATTTCCAGTTGGTGGTCCAGATCCCTCAGTCATTGGTACCTCCCTGAATCTGTCCCGCTTCTGTTCTCTGACTCTGGGTGCATCTTGATTTCTAACTGTTCCTAGAGTGGGACAAAACTCTCTAGGCTCAGGGTGGGTACCTTCTGGCACAAACCCATTCCTTTCCTGCACATCTCAAGGCCAAGAGATGCTTATACATCAGTCATGTGACCCTATGGCCCATCATCCATAAACCAGCGACCTGCTTCCTCATAAAGTTTCCTGATTTCTCTGTGTATGGGAAAGGGATGGGACAGGCAGAGCCTAGGGGGAAAGGGTTTTGATCCTGTATGGGTTTTCACCTGAGAGCACTGGGGGTAGGGTAGTTTGAAATGCAGAAATATGGATTCATTCTAGATTCATGGACCTGGAGATTCTGCTCTAGTCAACTCTCTGGGTGGCATATCTGTCTTTTCTACCTTTCATGGCCCCTTGGGGTCACGTTTGGTTCAGTCTCTCAGGCATAAAGTTCTTCCTAAAACTCCACACTGGCCGTGCTGCTCACACCCTGTATTAGGGTTCCTGTTCTAGTTTGGATGGTAAATGTTTCCTAAAGCCTTGTGCGTAGTAGGCGTGGTCCCTAGATGGTGCTATTAGGTGATGATGGACACTTTAGTAAGTGGGGCCTAGCAGGCTAGGTACCTGGGGCATGCCCTTGAAGGGACCCTAGTGTTTCTTCCTTTTACTTTCTGGTTGCCCTGATGTAGAAAGCTTTCTTGTTGGACTATCTTTGGACTGCCAGCTGGCAAATAATGACCCTAAGACTCATAATTAATTATGAAAGCTTGGCTTTAGATTAGGCTTTTTCCCAACTAGCTCTTATAATTTAATTAACCCATACTCTTTTAAATCTATGCTCTGCCACATGGCTTGGTTACCTCTTCTTTGCACAGCACATCCGACTTGCTCCAAGTCTGCTGGCGAAATCCTTATGCCTAGATTCCTCCTCCTGTTCCTCTCTCTCCCCGGAAATCCTGTCTATTCTCTCCTGCCTAGCTATTGGCTGTTCAGCTTTTTACTAAGCCAATCACAGCAACACATCTTCATACAGTGTACAAATAGTCTGCAGCAGCCTGAGGCGCATGGTTCTATTCCACTACATAGACTCCACCATGATGTTCTGCCTGGCTACATTCCCAAGAAATGGAGCCAAGTGACCATGGGCTGACCCCTCTGAAACTGTGAGCCAAAAGGAACCTTACTCTTTTAAAGTTGATTCTCTCGGGTTCCTTATCACTTCAGCAGAAAGCTGACTGACATTCCTATTGGTTTCAAGATAAAGTATAAATTTAGGCATCGCGATTTGGCCCGTATCTCTTTATACCCTACTCTCTCATCTGTCAATGTCCCTGCTCCTTTTACCAAGTCCCACAGTGCTCTTTGAAATGCCAGTCTTTCCCAGCTCCGTGCTTTTGTGCACGCTCTCTTCTCTCTCTGGAATTTAATTCTGAAACTTTCTCCCTTGAGACACTTCTCAGCCTCAGGCGCTGCTAACCATTTTGGATGGCTCGTTCTATGTGTCTGATTTACTGGTCCGTGCAGTGTTCAGAGAGTGGCATTATTTCTGAATGTGTCTATGAGAGTGTTTCTGGAGGAGGTGAAACTGGAGTCAGTAGACTAAGGAGGTGAACATTGGTGGGACTTTGCTGATCTGGTGAAGGAAGGCACCACTAGAACAAAAGACTGAGTAAGAAACATTGTTTCTCCTTTCTGCTTGGCTGCCTTTGTGATGCTGGACTTCTCCTGCCTTCAGACATTGGTTGTGGCCACACCGTCGGCTCTCCTGGCTCTTAGGCCTTCAGATGGGGCTTGAAACTGCACACCAGCTTTTTTGTTGAATTTCCAAGATGCTAGCAATAGCTCTGGGACCCTTGCATCTCCAAAGACGCATGAGCCAATTTCTTCTAGAAAATCCCCCCATTCCCCTGCATTCTCCAGGACACTTTTATGACCTACATTGGGCTGTCACCACAAGTTCACATGCGCTTTTCTCACCAGACTGGAGTCCCTGGGGCACCGTCTGCATCTGGTTTGTCTCAGGGTATCCAATAAATGCTGCATTGCTAAGGCAGTCATTAAAGGTCATGGTGCCCTCTGAAGAGCTCACTGGAGGGAAAGCTGATGGAGAAAGCTCATTCTTCATATTTACATGCTCCCCAGGTAGGGCTGTGACCCCCCCTTCCCATTAACAGTCCCCAGAGAATTGGCCCTGACTTTAGAACAATCGCAGCCAGGGCCACCCCTGGAAAATGCTGTGATTACCCATTCTCTTGCTACAAGCTGGGTGCCAGTCTCAGGAAGCTGAGGTGGAGAAGCTTCATTGCCTTCATCTGGTAGAGTTTATGGTCTGGGTGTGGGGACAGGTCCAAATGACATGTTAACAGTGTTTTGGAAGTGGGGGAGTAGGACCTCTATATGGTTAGATTGTCACTGGGTCGGGATGGGGCACAGCAGAGGACCCAGGACAAGCAAAGAGCTGTGTAGGATGTGCTTGTCTAGATGGAACAGCAGCAAGAGAACAGAGGCTGGAAAGGCAACATAGGGGCCAGAACCAAGCAGGCTTAGCATGCAGGCTGCCCCGTGAGCGGTTGGGTCACAGTGTGGAACAGGGTCATGTGTTAGGGCACCATTTGCTCTGCAATTGATTTCTTGTTTTGAGAGCATAAAAATATTTCCTCCTACAATTTCTTCTTCCTCTAAAGATGCTGATTTATACGTCGGGGCAGTTTTCTGGCAGATGGGAGTGAAGTGCCTTCTTCTACAGTGTTGTTCATATTGTCTCATTTGCATTTTTGATGGAGAGATAAATTTTATAACTGAGAGCTCTAGCTAATGGACATATTGATTGGAGAATGTGATTCACAGACACACTCTCAACAAATCCATTTTAAGCTGGGCGGTGGTGGCGCATGCCTTTAATCCCAGTTCTTGGAAGCAGAGGCAGGCGGATCTTTGTGAGTTCAAGGCCAGCCTGGTCTACAAGAACTAGTTCCAGGACAGGCTCCAAAGCTACACAGAGGAACCCTGTCTCAAACCCCCCACCCCCATGCCCCCCAAAAAAAGAAAGAAAAAGAAATGAACAAACAAACAAATGCATTTTAAGGTGATTTCCTTTGTACCGATTTGGCGTATTTTACACGAATGTGGTAGCATCTCGGCTGTGAGGCTGCTCGGTAGCTGAGGGCCCTTGTGGTTTTAATCTTGATGACCAGAGTTCAGTCCCTGGAATCCCCATGATGGAAGGAAGTAACAGATTCTGTGCTGTCCCTTGGCCTCCACATGTGTGTCACAGTACGTGCTCACCTCCTCCCCACGTAAAAGAGGTAAATGTCATTTTAATTAAAAAGAGAGTTAAAAAACTGGCATAATAAGTACAAAAAAAATAGAGAGACCAAAGTCACTGCCCAAAATATCTTCAAAACACCAAAGGAATTAAAACTTATTTGAAGAAAAATTAAATGATGATTAAGAAAAATACATTCTTGATGCCAAGCAAATAGAAGAAACTGATGCCAGCATCTCTAAATAAGGAAACATAAGGAAACAAAACAAACAAAAGTTAAAACCAGAAGCTACCTTTTGTTTTGTTTTTTATGTTTTATTTTATTTTATTTTTTATTTTTGAGATTGGGTTTCTCTGTGTAGCTCTGGTTGTCCTGGAACACACTCCACAGACCAGGCTGGCTTTGAACTCAGAGATCCCCCTGTTCTGCCTCCCAAGCACTGGCATTAAAGGCATGTGCCACTACCGCCTGGCTCAGAAAGCTACTTTAAACTCTTTTGCTCTGTATCAGCACAATTATAACTTACGTAAAATTCAAAGTCAATTTCTTTTTGTTCTTTTCCTCCTTTCTTTTTCTCCCTCCCTCCCGTTGTGGGATATTTGTACACTGTGGGAAGATATATTGCTTTGATTGCTTTAATAAAGAGCTGACCAGTCAATAGCTAGGCAGGAGGTATAGACAGGACCTCCAGGCAGAAAGAGGAAGTAGGAGGAGATAATTGAGGCACTGGGAGAGACACCAGGGATACATTGGATGAGTCAGACATACAGAATGCGAGAGAGGTAAAAGCCATGTGGTAGAATTTAGATTAATAAAAATATGGTTTACTGTAAGCTATAAGAGTTAGTGGGACAAGCCTAAGCTAAGGCCAAGATTTTGTAATTAATAATAAATCTCCATGTCATTATTTGGGAGCTGGTGACCCAAAGAAAAACCCAACAACACCCTCCCCTCTCTGCTTCTTTCTTCCTTTTTTTAAAGAAATATTTATTTTATTATTTATGCAAAGAGGTGTGTACCTGTATGTGGGTTTGTATACACGTACACGTGCCCACGGTGGAGGAAGAGGACGTCAGATCCCTTAGAGTGGGAGCTACAGGCTGTGAGCCACCAGTGTGGGGGCTGGGAACTCAACTCAGGTCCTCTACAACAGCAGTAAGTGCTCTTAACCTCTGGACCATCTCTTTCTTTCTTCCTAAGACAAGATCTCATATAGTCCAGACTGCCCTTGAACTCCATACGTAGGTAAAAAATGACTGCAAAGGTCTGCTCCTGCCCACCTGCTGACTTGTGCCCCCTGCTCCTGCCCCCCACCTGCTGGCTTCTATCCCCTGCTCCTGCCCCCCACCTG
>PVIU01025944.1:0-22813 GCA_004026605.1 Ondatra zibethicus | reverse complement strand
TGTTCAACATCCTTAGTCATCAGAGAAATGCAAATCAAAACAACTCTGAGATTCCATCTTACACCTGTAAGAATGGCCAAGATCAAAAACACTGATGACAACTTATGCTGGAGAGGTTGTGGAGAAAAGGGAACACTTCTGCATTGCTGGTGGGAATGCAAGCTGGTACAACCCCTATGGATGTCAGTGTGGCGATTTCCCAGAAAATTAGAAAGCAACCTTCCTCAAGACCCAGTAATAGCACTTTTGGTTATATATCCAAAGGATGCTCAACCATGCCACAAGGACATGTGCTCAACTATGTTCATAGCAGCATTGTTTGTCATAGCCAGAAACTGGAAACAACCTAAATGCCCCTCAATCGAAGAATGGATAAAAAAAATGTGGTACATTTACACAATGGAGTACTACATAGCAGAAAAAAATAACGACAGCCTAATTTTTGCAAGAAAATGGATAGAACTAGAAAGCATTATTTTGAGTGAAGTAACCCAGACACAGAAAGACAATTATCACATGTCCTCACTCATAGGTGGTTTTTAAACATAAGGCAAAGAAATCCATCTTACAAACCACAATCCCAGAGAATTGAGACAACAATACGGACACTAAGAGAGACTTACATAGATATAATCTACGTGGGAAGTAGAAAGTATAAAAAGACAAGATCTCCTGAACAAATTGGGAGCATGGGGACCTTGGGAGAGGGTTGAGGGAGGGAGGGGTGTAGCAGGGAGGGGAGCAGAGAAAAATAAAAAATAAAAAAATAATAATAAAAAAATAAAAGAAAAAAATATTTTTCAGCATCTAATGAGATGATCATGTGGTTTTATTTTTCAGTTTATTTATATGGTGGATTATGTTGACAGATGTTCGTATGTTGAACCATCCCTGCATCTCTGGAATGAGCACCATGAGGTGCTGAGGAAAAGGTATATTCTTTTATGTTTGGATGGAATATTCCTAGATGTCTGTTAAGGCCATTTGAGTCATAACATCTATTAGTTCCCTTATTTCTCTGTTGATTTTTTTGTGTGACTGACCTGCCTAGTGGTGACAGTGGAGTGTTGAAGTCTCCCACTATTAGTGTGTGGGGTTTAATGTATGATTTAAGCTTTAGAAGTTTTTTTTGTTTTTTTTTTGTTTTTTTTCATATGAGGGTGCCCTTGTATTTGGGGCATAGATGTTCAGTATTGAGATTTCCTCTTGATAGGTTTTTCCTGTGACTAATATGAAATGTCCTTCTTTGTCTCTTTTGATTGAGACAAAGAAGTTTGTAGTCTATTTTGTTAGATATTAGGATAGCTACACCAGCTTGTTTCTTAGATCCATTTGATTGGAAAATTTTTCCCAACCCTTTACTCTAAGGCAATGTCTGTCTTTGAGGTTCAGGTGTCTTTCTTTCTTTCTTTCTTTCTTTCTTTCTTTCTTTCTTTCTTTCTTTCTTTCTTTCTTTCTTTCCCTCCCTCCCTCCCTCCCTCCCTCCCTCCCTCCCTCCTTCCTTCCTTCCTTCCTTCCTTCTTTCTTTCCTTTTTTTTGAGACAGGGTTTCTCTGTGGCTTTGGAGCCTGTCCTGAAAGTAGCTCTCATAGACCAGGCTGGCCTCGAACTCACAGAGATCCACCTGCCTCTGTCTTTCTAGTGCTGGGACTAAAGGTGTGCGTCACTACCGCCTGGCTCAGGTGTGTTTCTTGTATGCAGCAGAAGGATGGATTCTGTTTTCGCATCCAATCTGTTAAACCTATGTCTTTTTATAGGTGAGTTGAGTATATTTATATTAAGGGATATTTATGACCAGTGATTGCTATCTCCTGTTAATTTAGTTTTCGTTGTTGGTGATGTTAATTTGTGTTTTTTTTCCCCCCTTTGGGATTTGCTGCTGTGAGATCATCAATTGTCTGTGTTTTTGTTGATGTAGTCAACTTCCTTGGGTTGGAGTTTTCCTTCTAGTATTTTGTGTAGGACTGGGTTTGTGGCTAGGTATTGGTTAAATCTGGTTTTGTCATGGAATTTCTTGTTTTTTCCTTCTAAGGTGATTGAACATTTTGCTGGGTATAGTAGTCTGGGCTGGCATCCGTGATCTCTTAATGTCTGCATAACGCTTGACCGTGACCTTCTGACTTTCATTGTCTCCAATGAGAAGTCAAGTATAATTCTGATAGGTCTGTCTTTATATGTTATTTGACCTTCTTCCTTTGCAGCTCTTAATATTCCTTCTTTATTCTGTGTGTTTAGTGTTTTGATTATTATGTGGCAAGGGAACTTTTTTTTTGATCCAGTCTATTTGGTGTTATGTATACTCCTTGAATCTTCATAGGTATATCTTTCTTTAGGTTTGGAAAGTTTTTTTTCTATGATTTTGTTAAATATATTTTCTATGCTTTTGAGTTGAACTTGTTCTCCTTCTATACCTATTATTCTTAGGTTTGGTCTTTTGGTGAATATTTCCTGAATATTTTGTGTTAAGTTTTTGTTAGATTTAATGTTTTTATTTGGCTGATGAGTCTATTTCCTCTATTGTATCTTCAACGCTTGAGATTCTCTCTTCCATCTTTTGTTTTCTGCTGTTTATGTTTGCATTTGTGGTTTCTGATCATTTTCTCATGATTTCTGTTTCTATAATTCCCTTGAGCTGTATTTTCTTTATTGTCTCATTTCAGTTTTCAAGTCTTGAGTAGTTTCTTTCATATGTTTAATTGGTTTTTCTTGATTTTCTTTAAGAGATGTGCTGATGTCTTCCAATTTTTTGTTTGTCTTTTCCTCCATTTCTTTCAGGGAATTTCTCATTTCTTCTTTTAGAGTCTCAAACATTCTCCTGAAGTTATATTTTAGGTCATTTTCTTCTGCTTCATCTATATTTGGTTGTTCAAGACTTGCTGTTGTAGGGTCTCTAGATTTTACTAGTGCTGTGTTGCTCTTTGTGGTGCTGCATGTGTTCTTACCTTGTCTACTCATCTTTTCTTCTAATTGGTGTGGTTGGTGCTGTCTGTGATTCTGGTGATTAATATTCTAGGTACCAGTGGATTCAAGGCTCAGATGGTTGTTCCTCATGGTACAGTCAGTGCCCGGGTTCTAGTTACCCTGTTGGTCACTCCATGTTTCTGGAGGTTGCTCTGCTCCCATGGAGTTTGTTGTCTCAGGTCTGTTCTGGTCTAGGTTGCTGGCTCAGACCTGTTTCTGTAAATGCCCCTTGTCTGGATCTGCTACTGTGAAGGTCCCTGGCTTTGGGTTGGTCCTTGCAAAGGTCTCTGGCTCTGATCTTCTCCCTCAGAGGTTCCAGACTCAGGTGTGCCTGGATTGCAAAGGACCTGGCTCAGACCTACTCCCTCAGAAGTCCCAGACTCATGCCCAGACCTGCAGAGGTTTCTGGTTCCTGCCTACTCCCTCGGAGGTCCCAGACTCATGCCCAGACCCATAGGGGTCCTGTCTCTGACCCACTCACTCAGCAGTTGCTTCCCTGTACCTGTTTCTGTGGAGTTCGCTGTCTCAGGTCTGCTCTGGCCCAGGTTGCTGGCTCAGTCCTACCTCCGTAAATGTCCCTGCTCCTGCTCCCGTGGAGTTCACCTTTCCAGGCCTGCTCTGGCCTAGGTTGCTGGCTCAGTCCTAGTCTATGGATCTTGAGGAGAACATTATTAACCCAACAATTCTCTTTTTATATAGGTGATGAAATTTCAAATGTAACATATGGCATATAGTTTGTCTTTTGTATCTATATATACTATGTATATGTTCTGCAATCTATCATATAAGATTTCCCTCATTTTCTGCAATAAACACCCCTGATTATACTATTTTGTGTGTCATTTGCAGGGTTAGTTAATAATATATTCCTAAAAGTGGAACTGGATCATAGACTATACATGTATTCAATTTTAATAGATACTTCTAAATTGTCCTATAAAACACACAGATTTATATCCACACCAGTAGCTCATTTTGGGTTCCATTTCCTTGGTAGGAAAACTTCATTAACATTTTATATTATTCAACTATTAAATTTTACTACTTAGGTAAAGTGATATAAAGTGAAAGATATTATTTTTCTGTTTGGTTGTTTGGAATTTTCTAACTCATTCTAAAATCTTTAGGATTATAAAATTGCAGGAGTCATAGGACTATAGATAGTAACTTTGCCATGCCAAATTTAGTTAGGTAATAATTTATGTGTTTCCAGGGATTAAAAGTAGAGGTAGACAAGTGATGTGAACTAGATATCCAGTTCTATTTTACTTTTTATTTTGAGACAAGATCTTAGCAAGTTGTCCAGACTCGACTTAAACTCACACAGCCCAGGTAGGCCTTGATCATAAGATCTTCCGTCCTCTCAGGAGGACGGCATTGCAGGGTAGGGTCACCAGTCCCAGTTTAAGAAGAAAATGTTTGCATTTTGGGTCTTAGTCTTCTCTGCTCTAAAATCATAACAGAAAAACCCTACATGTTCCATTATAATTATTATTATTGTTTAGCTGTTGTTCTTGTCCTTTGGCACTTGGGGTGGAACCCAGATCTTTATGCCTGCTAAGTACATGTTCTACCACTGAGCTTCATTCTTAGATCCACTATCTGTATTTCATTAGATGTAAAATCCAGGTAGCAAGCCAACTCTATTTTCTCCACAGGTCACCCAATTATCCCATTCATGTAATAAAGCATCAACACTGAAAAAAAATTTCTTCCTTTGTATTTTTTTTAATAATTTTGCCATTTTCTAGTTTCTCATTTTAGGTTTTTTAAGACAGGGCCTCATGTTGTCCAGGTTGGCCCCTAATTTCCTATGTAGTCAAGGATGCCCTTGAACTTCTGATTCTTCTGTTTCCAGGCCAGTGCTGGGATTATAGGTGCCCAGAGCCATGCCAGTGTCATGGATTGAAGCCAGGGATTCACTCACGCTAGGCAAGTACTTTACCACATGAGCCACATCCCTAGCCCCTGTTTTAGTTTTGGGACATTAAAAAATGTTTTAAAAGTTTTAAATATCTATTTGTTTTGTATGTATGCACACACACACATATGTGTGTACATGTGCCATGGTGAACATGTGGTAAGACACTCTCTTTCCACTCTCTCTGTTTCCATCACATGGGTTCCATGAATCAAACTCAGGTCATTAGACTTTGGCAGGCAGTAAGTTCCCATGCTTCACTGAGATGGGACTGTAAGCAAGCTTGTAGGGCATTTTCTTTATTAGTGATTGATATGGGAAGGCCCAGTCTATTGTGGGTGGGGCCATCCCTGCCTGGGCTGGTGGTCCTGGGTTCTATGAGAAAGTAGACTGAGCAACCAAGAGAAGCAAGCCAGTAAGCAGCACCCGTCCATGGCCTTTAATGCTATGACCTTTAGGCTGGCCTTGCATGCCTAAACTCCAGCCACCATTTTGCCACAGTTTCCTAAGTAGTTGGGAACATAGACTCAAAACACTGTATGCAACTAAACTGTAGTTTTCATTGTGTGTGTATTTATTACTAATGTTAAGGATCATATTGTCTTCTTTTCAGAGATCTCTTGTGAACTGGAGAGATGGTGCAGGTTAAGAGCACTAGATGCTCTTCTAGAGGGTCTAGGTTTGCTTCCAGTGCCCACATGGTAGTTTGCAACTGTCTGTAACTCCAATTGAACTCAGGACCTCTGAAAGAGCAACCAGTGCTTTTTACCTCTGAGCCATCTCTCCAGGCCCCAAAACAAATCTTTTTTTTTTTTTGGAAAGAAAAATTCCATTGGCAATGGAAAGAGGGGCTGGAAGAGATGAAACAAGTTTAGAAGTGGTAAAGTTCTGAATAAATCAAGTTGGGCATGATTTCTGAAGGAAGATAATATATTTCTTTGAAAATTTTTACATTTTAGGTACTGTGCTGTCTAGTTTTATGTCAGTTTGACACAAGGTAGAGTCACTGGAGAGGAGTGACCCTCAGCTGAGAAAATACCTCCCTAAGATTGAGCTGTAGGCAAGTCTCTAGGGCAGTTGGTTCTCAACCTTCCTAATGTTATGACTTTTAATACAATTCCTCATGTTGTGGTGACCCCCAATCCTTGTAGGCAGATGTTTCTTTCCTAGTCCTGGCCACCAGTCCCAAATAACTACAAGAGACTTAATATAAATTATAATTGCTCATCCAATAGCTCAGGCTTATTACTACCTAGCTCTTACAACTTAACCCATTTCTATTAACCTATGTGCTGCCCCAGGATCATGGCTTGTACCACTATTCCATTTTGTATGTCAACTCATTCTCCATCTGGCTGGTGACACCTCTGACTCCTTTTTTTCTTATCCCATTATTCTCAGTCTGTCTTTCCTGCCTAACTTTATCCTGTTCAGCTATTTGCCAGTTAACTTGTTTATTAAACTAATCATAGTGACACATATTCACACAGCGAACAGAAGGATTATTCCACAGCAAGCCATAAAATTATTTTCGTTTCTACTTCATAACTGTAATTTTACTACTGTTATAAATGGTAACGTAAATATCAGATATGCAGGATGGTCTTAGGCATTCCTGTGAAAGGGGTCATTCAACCCTCAAAGGGGTCAAGACCTGTAGGTTGAGAATTGCTGCTGTAGGGCATTTTATTAATTGGTGATTGATATAGGAAGGCCCAGCCCATAGTGGATGGGGCCACCCCTGCACTGGTGGTCCTGGATTCTATAAGAAGCAAGCCACAAAGAACAAGCTAGTAAGCAGCATTCCTCCATGGCCTCTGCATCAGCTCCTGCTTCTAGGTTCCTGCCCTGTTTGAGTTCCTGTCCTGACTTCTTTGGATAATGAACAGTGATGTGAAAGCATAAGACAAATAAACCCTTTCCTTCCCAACTTGTTTTTGGTCATGGTGTTTCATCACAGCAATAGTAATCTTAACGAGGACAGGTGCCGAAAGAATGTACATGCCTGAATGCCTAGTAGGAAGTTGGAAACTTGAATCTGCTACTTAGATGAGAGACCTGGAGTCTGAAATGTCAGTAAGTGAGCACTGGCTGAGTTGACAGGAGAGAATGACATGGTTCGGGGAGAGCAGTGTGAAGGCTGAAGGAGCATGGGGATGGAGTCTAGGCATGTAAGAGGAGGCAGCCATCCCAGAGAGCTTTGTAGTAAAGGTAGAAGAAAGGATACTGATGGGGAATCTATCCCTTTAAGATGGTAAGGTGAGTCTGTGGGTATACCTCAGTTAGCAGAGTGCTTACCAAGCATGCACAACACCCTGTTCTCAGTCCCCAGGACCATATAAACTAGCCATCGTGGCACATACCAGTAGTCCTGGCACTTAGCACTTAGGAGGTAGAGCAGGATCCTTGGTTACACAGTTGTGATGGGTGGGTGGGTTGTGGTGGGGAAAAAGTAGAATGAGAAGGAAGAGAAAGCTGAAGCAAAGATGGGTACTGAGTGGAGGGAGGTATCTGGTTTGTTTGTTTGTTTCAAGATAGGGTTTCTCTGTGTAGCCCTGGCTGTCCTGGAACTCTGTTTTACCAGGCTGGCCAGAGAGATCCACCTGCCTCTGCTTCCCAAGTGCTGGAATTAAAGGTGTAAGCCACTGCAATCTGTTATTTGATTTTGTTATGTGAGATGCAGATGAGTGAAGAGATCAAAGTCAGGTGTGGGAGAGACTGGGGATAACTGACAGAAGTGGAAAGGGACAAGACCCACCTCCTGGGTGGGGTAGTCCCAAGAAAAGCAGGACAGTCATTTATTTTCCTAGAGAGGGGGGCGCTGGCTATGGCCTTACTGGAGAAAGGATGTCACTGGAGGCAGACTTTAAGAGTTTAAAACCTGGTGCCATTTCCCATTTGCTGTCTCTGCTTCCTACTGTCCATTCAAGATGTGAGCCCTCAGCTTCTGTCCAGCTGCCATATCTGCTGTTCCCTGCCCCATTTCTCTACCACGATGGATTCTCACCCCTCTAGAACCATAAGTCAAATAAACCCTCCCTTCTATAAGTTGCTTTGGTCACGGTGTTCTATCACAGGACCAGAAAAGTAACAAAACAAAGCTACAGTAGTGATTTTTAAATTAGAGTAATCACTAAGAAAACAAAACAAACAAACAAACAAAAAAGCCCATAGTTGGATAACGCCTTGGAAGTTTCTGGTTTAATTAGTATGGGATGAGTCCTGAGCATTGCTATATTTTCAAAGTTCCACGTGAGATTATTATCTGTGATGAAGGTTGAGAATCACCCGTTTAATTTGTAGGTAACTTTTTAGATTAGTGATAATGGAATTGGATTCAAGGAAACTCAAAATTAAGAAGCGCTGAATGAGTAGAGAGCCACGAAAGTTTGAGACAGACAAAAATGGAGAAAAGAAAGATATTAGAAAGGAAAGACATGGACAGTAACCTACTAGTTTTTTCTTTCTTTCTTTCTTTCTTTCTTTCTTTCTTCCTTTCTTTTTTTCTTTTTTGTTTCTTGAGACAGGGTTTCTCTGTAGCTTTGGAGCCTGTCCTGGAACTAGCTTTTGTAGACCAGGTTGGCCTCAAACTCACAGAAATCTGCCTGCCTCTGCCTCACAAATGCTGGGATTAAAGGCGTGTACCACCACCTCCCGGCTAACCTAGTGGTTTCTATACTCTAGAGGTCTAGACATGACGGGCTCAGTCCTCCTCCTCTTCCCTCCTCTCCTTCTGTTTTTTGTTTTGTTTTGTTTGAGGCTGAATTTCACCATGTAGCCCTGGCTTGCCAGGAGCTCCCTATGTAGACCAGGCTAACTCCTGGTAGAGATGAGAGGCTAACTCAAAGAGATCCACTGGGGTTAAAGGTGTGTCCTGGCACATTCCAGCTGACTCCTTGTTCTTGAAGAGATCAGATTCTTTTTTGCGAGAGAGGCACTTCATACCAACTCTAGGGCACAAAAGAGTTCTTGACCAGCTAAGGGCTTTTGTTTATTTGCTGCTTTCTTCTTTTCATGAAAAGACAAGAAATTAGCAATTTTATAGTATAGGCTGGGTTCAGAAGGAGCCATTTCCACACCCATGCTGGGTCTAAGAGAGAGCTTGCATAGGTTGTGCAATCATGAGCCATCTCCCCAACCCCTTGTTTTTCTGAGATTGTTGTGATCTAGCTGCCCTCACTCCCCCTGACCAACAGTGGAACTTCTTTGTGGTCTGTAATTGACAAGGACGTTTGTGTTCTTTCTGGCGGGTGGTTTTCCACAGAAGCAGTAGAGGTATAAAAGGCTTTAGCTGAGGCAAAATAAAGGTTGCTGTTCTTCCACCTGAAAAGAAACCTTTGTGTCTCAATCCCGGCACCCCCCGCCAGTCTCAGCATCCAGGCTGTGCCAGCAGTGCAGCAAGTGGAGGTCCCACCGAGATCTGGAAAGTGGGGATTCGTGAATGGGGTTGCTCTGTCTGCCGGCTAAATCGAGGATAGTATTGGAGAAGGTAATGTGTTTATTTTTCATCCCCAGAGATACTCTGAGGGACACCCTCTAAAAGACTAGCAAGTATAAAGAAGAGGCAGGAGGGTGAATTGAAGGCCTCAAAAAGTAACTGAAACTCTTAAAGCAACAAGGCACAAAAGTAACAAGGAAGACAGCCAAAGATTTCATACAAACAATAGCTCAAGTTAGCCCATGGTTTATTACGGGAGGGGGTTTAAATGTTCCAGACTGGGAACAAGCCAAGTCAGATTAAAAGGAGTATGTGTGTTTTTATCCCTAGAGACACTCTGAGGGACACCCTCTGGAAGATTGGCCAATAGGGAAGTAATAAAGAGGAGGCAGGAGGGTGAATTGAGGGCCTCAGAAAGATAGAATGTATACATGTTATTGTGTTGATTGTGTTGTCTTCTGTGTTCTGGACTGGAGAAAGACATTTGATCCTGGGAACTGCTAAGAAAGATATTTTGACTTTAAAATATGGGCCTAAGGATTTGATGCTTTGGAAAAGAGGTTTTGCTTTTGTCTCCACAGAGGATGAGAAACCTGTGGATTCATTGCATATTTATGTGGTTTGAATCACCGAGATTCAAATGTTGATGTAAAATACCCCCAAGAACGCAGCACCCCCACTCAGCAGGAAGTAGCCAGACAGGTTATGCCCAAATTCCCTAAAAGATTGTTAAAGTGGGGCCCCTTCAATGGTTCCAGAGCCGGAGCAGTGAGCCTGCTTCCCTGAGTTCTGCTCCACTCCATGCAGCAGTTTGGACCCAGAGAGAGTACGTCTGGGCAGCTGGAGCAGAGCTTTGCTAGGCATGTTGCCCTGGCCCAGTCAGTGCTCAGTCTGGGGGACACCATGGCGGTGTCAGGAGTATCAGCAAATATGGCAACAAGTGCTGGACCATAGAAGATCAGCAGAAGAGAAACCTTGGAATCACCACAGCTGTGATTGCTGTTATTGCTATCTCTGCCACCACAGCTACTGCTGCCGGGAATTGCTCTCTCCCAGACTGTGCAGATGGCTGAGATTGTCAACCAGCTGGCTGAAAAGAGTCAGCAATGCTTTGGACATTCAAAATGATCTTAATGGACATATTCAATTGGGCATATTGACTTTGAACCAACAAGTAGCTCTGGTTCAAGAGCAAGTAGACTATCTTTGGACTTTTCAACAGTTAATCATGTTATGTGTGTTATTCATGGCACTGTATTGCATGCTTCTGCTACTGTTATGGAACTCAACCGTCATATGAGAGAGGTTTGGAATACTGCTTTTGTTTATTTTACTACCCAGTTAGTGCATGCTAGATCGTTGCAGTGCTGGTCTGGCTCGTTGGCGTTGTCAGGGCTATGTGTCTGGGTAGCCATGGACAGGCAATACCTTGGGGGCAGGAGCCACCTAAGACAGGGAACATTAGAGGGCTATTTCCCACGACAGGCAAGGTATTCCACCCAAAGTAACAAGACAGGCACCGTTTAAATAAAATGGGGGGGGTTGTTGTGATCTAGCTGCCCTCACTCCCCCGACCAACAGTGGAACTTCCTTGTGGTCTGTAATTGACAAGGATGTTTGTGTTCTTTCTGGCCAGTGGTTTTCCACAGAAGCAGTAGAGGTATAAAAGGCTTTAGCTGAGGCAAAATAAAGGTTGCTGTTCTTCCACCTGAAAAGAAGCCTCTGTATCTCAATCCCGGCACCCCCTGCCAGTCTTAGCTATCCAGGCCACGCTGGCTGTGGCAGAGATGGGGTCATGCTATGTGATTCAAGCTGGCCTGGAACTTGGTATGTAGCCCAGGCTAGCCTAGAAATGTCTCAATTCTTCTGGTTTCTACCTCTGGAATGCTGAGTGTGTCTTCATTCTGGTTAACAATACTTTTGTCAGAATTGAACAGTTCTTCTGGGAAGGTTGGCAAGGGCTAGGAGGAGCTCTGTCTTACCCCTAGACACATCCGTGGGACAGGAAGTGAATGGAGGCTATGGTCTGGCCTGCAGGTGTCTTATTGTAGTCACCAAACTTGACAGGTATGTAAAATTTCTAGTCAGTCACATTGAAACACTTAGTATTCCCAGCACTTAATAGGCCCATAACTGCCTATAACTCTAGTTATAGGGGATCTGACGCCTTCTTCTGACCTCCTTGGGCATCGGGCACACATCATGCATACATGCAGACAAAACGCTTATGCATAAAAAATAAAAATAATCTTTTTTTAAAAGAGCAATATTGTTTAAAAAAAAAAGTTCTACTTTCTATTAAAGCAGAAGACCTAGTCTTTATCCTGGGAACAAGGACTGATATCCAATGACAGCTTTTTTGTTTGTTTTGTGAGAGCCATCCTGCTAAGCTAAGTCTGGGCAGGTCATCCAAAGGAAGTTTCTTTACTTCCAACCATTATCATCTGGGACTCTGACCATCAATAAATTTAAATTTAAATCGAGTCTGGAGTCTTCAATAGTTTACCCTGAGACAGGCCAAGATTACTGGACCCCCACCCAAGAGCAGACCATTCAAAGGAAATTCCTGGCATTCCAAGCCTGTAATAGAAACACCTGCCAGCACTTCACCAGGACACCCCTAGACAATGCCAGCCAATCAGGGGTCCTGAACCTCAGAGACCCCTCACCTCCACCTTTACTACTATAAAAACACAATTCTAATTGAGCTTGGGGCTCTCTGGATATTCCAATACATTGGAACTTGATTTTAAAATAAAGGCTCTTTGCTTTTACATATGGGACTCGGTCTCCTTTGTTGGCTTTTGTGGGGACCCACAGATTTGGGCATAACAGTTTGTTTTGTTTTTGTTTTCCAGGACAGGGTTTCTCTGTGTAACCTTGGCTGTCCTAGAACTCGCTCTGCAGACAAGGCTGGCCTTGAACTCAGAAAGATCCGCCTGCTTCTGCCTTCCGAATGCTGGGATTAGAGGAGTGTGCCACCTTCGCCCGGCCAGGGACAGCTTTAATGACACAGGCATTTTTCTATAGCCTGATTGTCTTCCTGAAGAGAAGCTATTCTCACTTTTTGAATCTTCTCTGAAAGACAAATCTCCCAGGGTTTCTGAGACACCTCTGGGATGTCTGCTTGCTCTATCTCTGCTGCCCACGATCCTGAGTTGGCAAGGACTTAGAAGAAATTTTACTGAAGGCCTTGACTTTGAACTAGGAATCACTTCCCTGAAGAAGAATCCCGGAAGACCCAGGGGTGCCCTAGGCATGGAACAGGGAGGGAAGAGGAATTTGACTGGGAATTCACTGGTTCTGTCGACCTTGCGGATCTATAGAGGGGACTCCTTCTGTTACCTCTTTAGTATGCTTTATATGAATAGAATTGAGGTTTGAATAAATAAGTTGTTTGTGCACTCAACATCCAAGAATGGTAAGTCAGACATGGTGGTGAAAGATCCCCAGAGTGGGGAGACGCTCACTCAAGTCTCGGGATAACACGACCCCCCAAGAACTCAAGAGAGACCATCCTTGCTGCAATCACACAAGGTTTATTGACAGGAACCAGCGCGCTGGGGCTGAGACTCATATCCCACGCAGGGGAGGAGTTCAACACCTAGTAGCTGGGAGAGGGGGTATTTAAGGGAAGAAACCACAATCCAAAGGAGGTAGGGAGGGCGTCATTGGAAAATTCTGAAAATACCAGTGATCATTGGAAAATTCCGAAAATACCAGTTATAATCACAAGAGGGTAACTCCCTGTTTCTCAAGATTATTCTCAAGATTATAATCTAACTTTATGGTCAGTTAGTTTCTGGAACAGAGTCACTGAACCGGCTAACCAAGATTTTTGGCTTTTCTCTTCCTGCTAGATTTTTGGCTCTATTTTTCCTGCTAGAGGGGTCTGGATTTATCCGGGTCTTTCAGTGGTATTTGGGAGGCTGAGGCAGGAGGGTTTTTAATTCCAAGCTAGCCTGACTACATAAAGAGACCTAGACTATGTAATGAAACAAAGTCCAATTGTCCTACTACGTGGTCCTTCAGGTTCCTGATCTCCTTAGTTTCCAGCCCTGCTCTGCTTCAGCATGTTGTCCTCGGGAAATTGTGATTAGATATCACCTGCCTTGGTGCTCTTCTTCCTAAAGAATTAGCCTAGAACCTGAATGCATGACTGACTCTTGTCTTTGGGTCTTGGCTTCCACTCTATGATTTGTGGATGTGTGAAATTCATCCAATGGGTGAGAGTGGAGGGTTGTTCAGAGAGCTGTATGTATGATTAGGACATACTAGATGTAAAGTATTTTCATCATTGCATATACAATTTAATATTACATTTCATCCTCAGAAGAGAAAAAGGAAGAATGGAGTGTATTCCAGGCTCATGCCTAACGGACATTAATTTTAAAGTCTCGTGTATTGACATGACATCTTGACTGACATTTCAAGCTTTAACTGGGGCCAGTCTACGAAATCATCTATAATCTAGCTAGGCGGTGGTAGCTAGCGCATGCCTTTAACCCCAGCATTCAGGAGGCAGAGGCAGGCAGATCTCTGTGAGTTCAAGGCCAGCCTGGTCTATAGGACAGTCAAGACTATACAGAGAGACCTTGTATCAAAAAACAAAAACAAACAAACAACAAACAAAAAATCGACTGTAATTCTTACATCAGATACTCGTTTCCAATTCTTTGAGGGCCTTCTGAGGTCTGGGAAAAAACTGTCAGAATATGAATATAATATACACTAAACATAGCAGAGGACCTCCAGTGACGTGGCAGCTCCAACACTGTTAAATTATAAACTTGCATTCAACACTGGAGGTATGCTTTGGACGGGGCAGGGGACTCTGATATCTTTACTATCTCCTTTTATGGTCTCCTGCTCTCCTGCCAAGTGTCCTTCCTTCCCTTACATTCGTGGTGTTATGGGACCCCCAGAACAGCCCAGTGTCTTCACAAGACAGACGTAGGTGAATGAGGGCCACTGTGTTTGCACAGGCTGTGGTACTTGCAATGATGACTATTGAAGTCTTGGTGCTAAATTTTTTGCTAACCCATAATAGTTAGCAAAAAACTAGTGGCTGAGGAAAAGCAAGGGTTTGGGCAAGGTGGACAGGACACATTTGTTTCGGTTCTTCACCTTTCGAACGGTCATAACGCAGACAAAGACAACCTGTCCTCATTTGGGGACCGGTTAGAATGTACAGCAGCGACAAGAGTGAGTTTTAGGAAGGACTATCAGAGAAAGGAGGCTGGGAGTCGCCTTCCCTGGGATTTCTTAATCACAGGGTTGGGAGGGCAGGTATCAGAATTGAAAGGTGGAGATGGTGGGGGTGTTGAGACGTGTGTGAAGATGCTTTTGAAGCCATACTGTTCAAGGTAAGTGGCAGGTTACAGGGTAAATAATACTAGCGGCGATATAATAATACTTTTGCTTTCACTCACTCCGAAGGCAACCTGGCCTTCCCACAGCCACTTTATGGTAGGCTCTCCCCGTTGGGTTCTTTCCTGTTTCTTAGTGTGCTCTGAAGTGGGGATGCCGTAAAAGTGCCGGATATTTTGTGCTAACCTACATTCCCTGGGTCCTACTTGCAACGCTAAACTACCCAAAAGTCCTTGGGTGGAGAGCTAGGAGTTCCGCACTAACCCAGGCATTTTTTTACTCTAGGTTCCTGGGAGAAGGCCCCCCTCTCCTCCGCCGCTTGAAGTCGCGGGCTCTCGTCGTCGATTCCCCCTCCCCTGTTCCCGTAGGGCAGGATTCCCTTTGTAATTAATCCCAACACTCAAACCAGAGGGGAGGAAAACGTGTTAATGAGCGAGCGTCCCAGTCTGACTAGGCGGTTGTCGCTCACAGCTAGAACACCGAGTAATTAAATTATTTTTGGAAGAAGGGGGGTATGGTGGCGATGGTGTCAGGGAAATTCCGTATACATGGGAGAGGGGCCTGTCTCTTGTCACTAATTAAAATCAGGGATGACCCTTTCCGCAGCTCTGGGCCGGGGGCGGGGGGGGGGGTGTCAATCTTCCCACGTCTCAGATTCCAATGGATTTCGTGTGGCCGGGTTTGTGGTCCCAAAGAAGAGAATATGGCCAGCATCAGGGCCTAGGGAAAAGGTCTTCAACGGGGGTCGAAGGAGCCAGTTCCAAGAGGGGCTGCGGGCTGGACCAAAGCCAAGAACCGAGGCCGCATCAAGCCCACCTTCCTGGCCAGGTTCGCAAACCCGGAGCGGATTCCCAGGATCCCGAGGGCGCAGGGCATGGCCAGGCGCAGAGCTGGGGGTGCCACGACTTGGGGAAGAGCCGGGCCGCAGACAATGGACGCAGCGGCGGGAGGGGCGGCGGCTGAGGGAACAGCCGGGAGGCGGCACCTGGGAGCAAGCTCCCCGCCCCCTGCCCCCCTCCGGTCCCCTCCCCCTCTGTCCCCTCCCCCTCCGCCGCCGGCTGAAGATCTGATTCCTGATTCCCGATTGCTTGGTCCTCCTCGGTCCCGCCATGGGAGCCTGAGCACCCTGCAGTTCCCCCGGCCCCCTGCCCCCGGGGCCTCGAGGGGGAAAGAGGCGAGTGGTCTGGGACGGAGCCGGGGTGAACCACCTCAGGAACCCCCCTCAACAACCCCCATCGGCCGCGCTGCCGGTCCTGGAGCGCGGAGTTCGGAGCGACCCGGTGCGCTGCGGATACAAAGGCGCGGAGCGGAGCGGGGCGTGCGCCCAGTCCAGCCGACTGTTCGCAGCGGCGGGTGAGTGGCGGGCCGCGGGGGCGCGGGCAAAGTTTGCAAAAAAAGAAAAAAAGAAAGAAAGAAGGAAAGGAAGAAAGAAAGCAGCAGAAAAAAAGGAGATCATGCAAAGGATCAGGGAGCGCCCGGCCTTGGAGAAAGCGGGGTGGCTTCTGGGGGAAGGGGGGCTTGAGGCAACCCCCTTCCGGTCTGTTCTCTACTGCCCAGCGCAGTACCCCCAACTTTGGGGAGGGGAAAGGGTGCGTGGGGAAGGGGCGGAGCCCAGGCCTTAAGAGCCGGGGACTTTCCTGGGCTGGGGGCCCGGGTCGGGCGCTTGAACGAACCCCAGGGAGCCCATTGAAGCTGGGGATTGGGAAGCGTGTGTTGGAGGTGGTGGGAGAGGCCATGGAAGGATCGGAGGCTGGAGGTATTGGAAGCTAAAGGTATGTAGGGCTGCAAATACACCTTTGAAGTGTGGGGAGGGAAGGGACAGGTTCATGAACTCTATGTTCATGGTGTAGAGTGGATCCCTGAGAGATGGCCATGGACAGCCGTGTGTGTGTGTGTGTGTGTGTGTGTGTGTGTGTGTGTGTGTGTGAGACCCAAGGATGGGACTTGCAGCGATACCGGGGAATGTGTGTCGGGGTGGGTTGTGGGAAACGACATCATCTCTCCCTCGTCCTATTTACTCATCGAAGGTCTTGGACACTGCGTTAGTGAGTTTTAAAGGGTTGGTTGGGGGATCAGTATGCATGATTCTTTGTTTTTGTGTGTGTGTGCACGCCTTGACGTGCTGCGTGTTCCTGCAGGTGGGCCCTGGGTTGTAGATGGTTCTCTCTCTCTCTCTCTCTCTCTCTCTCTCTCTCTCTCTCTCTGTGTGTGTGTGAGAGAGAGAGAGAGAAAGAGAGAGAGAGAGAGAGCTGGCCACATATCTGTTGTGTGTTTGGTATGTATTTGTGTGTATACTCTAGGGAAGGGGTGTGTATCTGTGTGTGTATGTGCTAAGAGAGGGGCTTATAGGAAAGAGGTGGGTAGGTATTAGAGAAGATGGGTTTATAAGAGCAGAATGGGTGGTATATGTGGATAGTTGTGTGTGCACCGGTGTGGTGGGAACATGTGTGTGTGTGTGTGTGTATGAATCTGTGCTCTCATGAGTAACCTGTACTGATGGGTAGATATCAATGTGTGTGCCTGCCTTTGCTAGGGTGTGTATTTTTGAGTGTGTATTGGGAGTACCTCTTGTCTCTGCAGGCAGATTTTCCTGGCCGAAAGCCCACAGGGAAGGCTGTCTGCAGGATTTGAATGGCTCTGCCTAGATTCAAGGGTAGTGTCTTGAGGATCTGAGACCCTCATGGGGATTGTGCATTTAGGGGGTAGTGAGCTTTATGAGGTGGTATGTATTTGGGAAGGTAGACTTTTCTGGAAGATGGTGTGTATTGTGAGGGAGTGGGGAATACGCTCAGGAGAGGTGGAGGGGTTCTGTAGTCCTAAAGGAATTATGGGGTTCAAGGAGTCAAGGACACAAATAAGAGTAGCGACCTTCCCCACTGTTCTAGGCTGGGCTCTAGTGTTCTTTGAGGCCACATGCTTGGCTTCTCTGCCCCAGTTCCTTCTCTGAGGCCACAGCCTGGAAAGCCATCTTGAAGGTGACTACTTCAGAGCCCTCCAACTCTGCCCTACCTCTAGGATCCGGAGACGTGTGTGTGTGTGTGTGTGTGTGTGTGTGTGTGTGTGTGTGTGTGTGTATGTGTGTGCTGGGGGTGAGAAGAAGCATTCACACAGCATGAGACCTGCTAGGGAGGCGCAGGGTTGAGAAAGTGACATGGGGTTCTTCTCTGGGAGTTTCTGCAGGTGTCCGAGTACTGTGTCCTGTAGTTTCTTGATGAGAAGCATTGTGTGTGTGCATGGTTGTGTGTGTGTGCACATATGTATGAATGTGTGAGTTCATATGTATACATGTGCTTGTGTTTGTGTTTCTGTGTGTGAGTTTGTGTGTATGTGTGCTTATGTTCAAGTGTGTGTGTGTTGGCGCTGAGTGCACCAGGGGCCAGATTGTCCACATGGTGGGAAGGGTCTGCCTTCATCATCATGAGAGTGGGTGGGAAGTCAGAGACCATGAGGGGAACATCTCTTCTCTTAGAAGTAGCAGTGGCTACCTCCTTTCTCTCTTTGCTCTTGTTCATTCTCCTTTGGGGTGAAAGGAAGACAGGGGTGGTCGTCTCCTCTGGGACCCAAGTCTTGTTCCCAGCTGCATGTTCTCAACCATTTCCCTCTTGCTGCCAGAGGTTAGTTAGGCAGGGACACCGGTTTTAAGACAGGGGCCCATTAGAGTCCCTGGGTAATTGCAACTGGAATGTTGGTCTCTAATGGGCATGTGCAGTTGGAATGTTCCATCTTTAGCCCTCAGAGCTCCCTACCCTTCATAAAGCCTTTGGAAAGAGTGGAGAGGTTTAGAAAATGTTGACTAGGAAGAGGAGCAGGCTAGGAAAAGACTAGATGTAAACCCCTGCCCCCCATTGCTCCATTCCTTCAAGTCAGACGCCAATCAGATGGTTTTTCCAAACCTGCAAAGCGCTTGTGTCTAAGACAAGTGCCCTGACTTTTTGGCATACCTTATTTGCTCCGTTTATGCTCACTACCAGTAGGAGTTGCCCTCCAAGCAGGAGGAATTGTGGTTAGACAATAGGAAGTGCCATTTCAAAAAGTACTTCCAGAGTGGAAACCAGTGGTCACATTGGCCCCTCCTCCTCTATTGTCTTGGTCCTGCTTTCTACTTTCTCTAATTCCTACAGGGCTGCCTTTCTTTCTCTTCCTATGCTCCCTCACCTTCTTGTAGGACTTGAGGAGGAAGATCCCCCTTTCCCTGGCCCTTCGTTCCTTCTGAGCTTTAGGGACTCTGGTTTTCTCTTTTGCTGGCTCCTACACTATGAGGACAAAAGGAAGAGTCAGACAGTTTCACTTAGTCTAAGAGCAATGTGACTGGATGCATGTAATTAAGTTTCATTCCTTAGCCTCCTAGGTGTTCTAAGACACCATCCTCCAAGGCCACTCTGAACCCATCCACAAGGAATCCCAAGTCCCCCTCCTGGTACTGTGACCTCTCTCCCTTGTTGACAATTTGCTCTTAACTTCTAGCTTTGCCACATCCTAATTCTGTGACCTCAGACAAAACGGAGAACTTTTGTAAAGCCTCACCTGTTACATGGCTTGATGATAAGCCCCACCTCTTAGGTTTATGAGGACCAAGTGAAATGACCTGGGAAGAGTATGTTCCTCAGTGCCAGGCACAGAGGAAATGACTTAGTAACTCCTGGCTGGCGTGGCTTGAATTTTAATCCATGGCTGTAGTAAGCACTAGAGGTCCGGGCAGTGGGACAGGGGAGTGAGCTAGCTTGCTTTGTGCTCTCCTCTGGCAGTTCAGAGTCAGTGTAGTCCACTTTCTGTTAGGTGTTGTGAGAAGCACGGGGGATGGAAGGGTGAAGAAGACACTGTTCACAGGGGAAGCATGCTTGAACACGTCGATCCCCGTAAGCCCCTGAGTGCCGGGTGGAGGTGTATTCTGGAGGCCCTTGCAGCATAGAGTTTGGTTCTGAGGTGGAGTATTGGGCAAGGTTCCTGAAGGAGATGTGTTGGCCACTGGAGTTTTAGAAGTTAACATGAAATGAACATTAAAGAGAGTGGAGTTTTGTGCACACACACGATACTCTGCAGCCATTTCTGTCTAGTTGTGGGACATTTTTGCTAGCCCTGAAAGAACTGCAGGCACACTAAACTGTAGTTCCCAATGCCCTCTTGGCCACCCCTAACCTGCATTCTGTTTCTGTGGAGTTACCTGCTCTGGCTGTTTCCTCTAAATTTCATCATTTTATGTCTGGCTTCCTCCACTCAACATGTTTGAAAGGCTTAGTCATGTGGCAACATGTGTGTACATCACCCCTTTTTATGGCTTAGTAATATTCTGCTACATGCATATTTCTTAGAAGATCCCATTTATCATTATCCTCTCTGTTTATCCTCTCTCTCTCTCTCTCTCTCTCTCTCTTTCTATCTTGAGGTAAGGTCTTGCTTTTTATCTTTGGTTGGCCTGGAACTCGTAGAGATCTGCTTGCCTCTCTGGCTCCTGTGCCATCATGCCTGGCCCTTAGCAGTTTTTTAAAGGAGAGAAAGACAGGGAGAGACCTGAGGAGGGGCTTGCTGGTAGAGGCTGAGTGGGAGCAGGAAGGACTGTGGGGGTTTGGTCCTGCTGGATCTTGAAGTACGAGGTGAGGATTTGGTCTCAGTTTCCCTAGCTATAAAACACAATTAATGATCCCTTTTCTTTCCTGTCTGAGGTGTTTGTCGGTAGAAGTGGCTGCATCAGGGAGAGAGACTGGGATGATAGTCTTGTCTCTTCCTAGATCTTTTTTTTTTAACCTACTGTTTCCTCCTCTCTCCTTGAAGCTCCTACCTGTGCCCTGTGCGCTTCTACTCTCACCCCTGAGTGAATTCATCTTCCTGCTTTGCCTCCAATCAATTTCCTCTCTCTCTGAGTTGACCTGAAGCGTCTCACCATTTACAGGTGGGTAGTCCTGTGCTATGTGTGATTTTGATAGTAGAGATATGACAGGCTCTATCATGTTTGGTCTTCAACAGCTGTTTGTCACTTTCTCAACTGTGACCTGGACAGAGCTACAGTGGGCCAAGCAGAATCTTTTCATCTCTTTTATTCCCCCTTCTGCTTGGTGCAGAGTGGGAGGCAGAGGCTTCTGTGGTGGGGCCCTTTGGAAATGAGCTGTTGCATTGCCAGTCTGATGCCCCTGGCAAGGTTGGTAATTACAGACAAGACAGCTGGAGATGGGTTTGGGAGAAGCAAGCTTGGAATCAGCAGCACTGGGGCTATCCTTGTAATCTGGGTGGGGCCCTGAGAGGGGCGAGTAGGCAGTAGCTGGAGGGCTGGGGAGGGGCAGGAGCCTTGGGGTCTCCTTCCTCTTCCCACTGATGAGTAGCTAGGATGAGAGCCAGGAGAAGAATGGCAAGCCATTGGATCCTAGGCCTGACCTCACTGAAGAAGAGGGAGGAGGATAAGAGAAAAGCTAGGGGACCCAAGAGCTCCCAAGGAAATGGATCACTGTAGGATTAGTTCTGGCTGAGGTCCATGTTGGGGAGGAACCACCTCTGCATCCTCCTTATTCTGAGTGGAATCTATTTTTTATAATGAGGTTAGAGGAAAAGAAGTAGAAGGATTGACTATCTGGTACCTAAAAGAGCTGGGAAACAAATATTTCACTGAGCATCAGTTTTTAATCTGTCATCTATAGATCTAGCTGTCTTTTGTTTTTTGAAACAGGGTCTCACTCAACTGTGTGGCCCTGACTGGCCTGAAACTTTCTTTGTAGACCAGATTGGTCTCAAACTCACATAGGTCTGCCTGCCTCTGCCTATGAAGTGCTGGGATCACAAAAGCATATGACTGTCATACCTGGCCTGATAGAGCATCTTGTATATTACAGCTTCTTTGACTTACTAGATAACATTATATAGAAAACTATTGTCCCCATTTTACAGCCAGGAAAATAAGCTTAGAGAAGGCAAGGAAGTCCAAGATGGCGTAGGTCCTAAAGGCTGGGCTTGATCTCTGTAATTTCTTTGCTCTTTGGTCTTCCTTTTCCCAAAGTGCTCTTGTCATGTCTGTGCTGTCATCCCAATTTTATCTGATTGCTCCTTCTTGGCTTTAATCTTGAACATGACTAATTCCTCTTCCCCCTTGGAAAGCTAACTCGAGTCCATATAGCCTGACACCTTAGACACCTTCTAAGGATGAGAACCAGATGGGGTCTTATGGAGAAACCCAGTCTTTTCCGGGGGGGTCACCTCATTGTCTAAGCCATGGCAAGACTCCTGTTGTAGCTGAAGCTCTTTCCTTCTGTGTGGAGCAGGCGCTCAGCCAAGAGAATAAGCTTCTCCACCGTAGCTCATGGAGTCTTGTGCGGAGAGGGATCTGGCCATCCTCGTAATAGGATTTTCCCACCGTCGTTACTGTAGTACTTCAAGTTCTGCTCTCACTGGTGCCTTGCTCCTTCGACCTGGACGGAAGACAAGAGGGGGTTTGTGAATGGGGGCTCTGGCTTTTGAGGATAAGCGGAGGAGGTCAGACAGAAACAGGTGCTGAGCCTGACGCGTGATGTGGTAACTCAAAAAACAGCCGAGTGTGAACAGAAACACATATTTTGTCACCTGCTCTACTCCAGGAATGGAAGTGGCAGATATAAGGATGGGGGAGTTGATCATCTTCAGAAAGAGCGAGAATCTCGGGTGAGGGAGGTGGGTGTTGTCAGGAGGGCGGAGGCTGGTTGGAACTCAGGCCTTTCGGCCTGCTCAGTGTTCCTCGATATGAGTGGCCCTGGGCTGAGGTGGGTGGAGGAGGTTTTATGGAGAAACCCAGGCCTGCCCCCCCACTGTGTCTCACACCTTGAGCCTTACTCTACTGCTTCCCCATACAATCCGGCCTTTACCCACAGTATCCCATATGTCTCTTCCCCCACACTCCCTCCCCACATCTCAGCTCTCCTGGTCGCAATGCCAGCCTGAGGTTGGCTGACTTCCCCTTCCTAAATAACTCTTCCTGCCTTGAGGCAGGGGCTGAGTGAACAGGCTTTGAGGTCTCTTGGGGTCAGGGACATTTGAGGCCTCCTTGGGATGGCGTTTTGTATGACCGTGTGTGGGGGAAGTGGGCCTGTGGGTCAGCACAGCTCACCTCCTTCCTGTTGTCCTCCCATTTCCCTCCTTAGTCTGTCCACACCTCACCTGGCATGTGGA
>PVIU01025943.1:0-22848 GCA_004026605.1 Ondatra zibethicus | reverse complement strand
CAAACCAAAGTTTCACGAATGATGCAATAGAGAAGAAAAATCATACAATGAAAGCCTCAAAACATTGGTGTCAATAATTGAAATAGAATTATATACAGACATAATGATGCTGACCTTGGTGAACTGCTCATGTGAATCTGAAGAATCAGCTACTTGACTTTCATAATAATCAGACTTCATCACACTATTAGTGAAGACACGATTGTCTGCTTGCATGAGATCTTTCTTTTGCACTTATTTATAGGAGCCACTCATTTAATAGATTATCCACATACCATGGGCTGGAGAGATGGCTCGGCGGTTAAGAGCATTGCCTGCTCTTCTAAAGGTCCTGAGTTCAATTCCCAGCAACCACATGGTGGCTCACAACCATCTGTAATGAGATCTGGTGCCCTCTTCTGGCCTGAAGGCATACATGCAGACAGAATACTGTATACATAATAAATAAATTTTTAAAAAATGCCACATACAGTGTATATGAATTTTGTGTTTTCACCATTGCAGGATAACAGAACATTTTCATGGTGAACATAACTGTGTCCTGTGTCAACCTCTGGCCTCCCAGCATATGACTCTGCAGTTTTACATACATATCTTTGTAAGTGTAAGCTCAACGACAAAAACACCTGTATTGGAGTCTTTCAGGTAATGTTCTATTTCATAGCTTGAAAATAGGATTAGGATTGTGTACATATTAAAGTGAATTATATTATTTGTTCTAATAATGAATTCTTTTAAAAACAATATTTAAGTATTCAAACACACCAAAATACAAATGTTTCTTATGTATCTGAATCTTTTTGCTCAAGATACTCATTATAATGTTAAATTTTATAAGGTATTACATATATCCAAGGAGAGGAGAGTTTCTGCAGAAGCAGAAACTTCAAATTTACCATCCAATATGCTGTTGTCATAGGACTTTGTAGAATTGCTTTGCCAGAAACTGAAGATTGCAAATAGGGGATGAAGCTTCTTCCCAGTGGCAGATAAAACCATCTGCAAATAGGGTCACAGCAGAGACCACAAAGCAAATCTTAAAATATTGAGATATTTCTTCTGTGTTACACAGATGAGAATTTTTAATTTAGTTATTTACTTCATAGTTATATTTTAACTTTTGTCATTTAAAACTAAACATTCCTATTAAAATATAGACAGTTACAATTAAGGATATATTGCCCAAAGCAATATTCTACGGTGGTGTAGGAGTTCCTTCTGTATTTCTACTGCTTTCATTGGTTAAATAAAGAGACTGCCTTAGCCTTTTGATAGGGCAGCCCTTAGGTGGGCAGAGTAGACAGGATGGAATACTGGAGAGAAGGCAGTGTGGCAGACACAGACGCCATGCTTCTCTGGCCCAAGATGGACACTGGTTAAGCTCATGCTGGTAAGCCACAATCAAGTGGCTATACACATTAATGGAGATGGGTTAAAATAATATGTGAGAGTTAGCCATTAAGGGTCTAGAGATAATGGGCTGGGCAGTATTTCAATGAATACAGTTTCTGTGTAATTATTTCGGACATAAGCTAGCCAGGCTCTGGGAACTCAGCCCTCTCCTCCTGCTGGAGACAGATTATTTGGATGGGATTTCTGACTAAAGTGCTACGGCTTGCTTGCTTGATGGCAGTGTGGACTTGCTGTGTGCCTGGAACTGTATGAGGCTCAGGGGCACCAAATGGCTCTGAAACAGGAGCGGCTCCGCCATGCTGAACTGTGCTGATCTCAGGCTGGAACTGTCATAATTATCATAATAATAGCACAGTTAGGGTTTAGACTGGACAGGAAACAGGCAGTACCATATTTCTCCTACATGGCACAACCTAGGTTTTTAAGAAGTGCTTAGCATTTTAAGAAGTGCTCCTGGATAGTAAAGAATTACAGATTTACAATAGGACAGATTCAGACATAAAAGACCTCTAAATGGGTCACACTGTTGAATAAAGGTTCATACTAGGCTTAAAAGAGAAAAGAAATAAAAAATATAGAGATGCTTTCTAAAAAAAAAAAGGTAAAGTCTTTAAAGAGACAGAGTACAGATAGTTATAAATTAAAAGAAATTAGAAAATAAGCCATATAAAAATAAAAAATTCACAGAATGTCTGGATTATGTGTTTTCTTTAAATTTTTTGACTGTGAAAGAGAGACTTTTCATTGTATGGGATGCCAAGCTAAACCAGCATGAATATTATTATAAAGATATAATAACTTCCAAATTTTGGTCTAAGGTTATGATGCTTTAGAAAATAGGTTCTTCTTTTGTTTTCACAGAGGATGAGACCCTGTGGATTCCTTCTAGACCAATGTGGTTTGATAGACCACGCCCTCCTGAAAGGTAGCTGTGCACACCCTCAAAATTACTTCACTCAACTGCTGACTGAGATGAACCTAACACACAGGATACACCATGAAAGACCTGATTAACAGCACCCCATACAACAAAAAAAGTTTTTTAAAAAAAACTACATCCTTATTCCCAAATATTATTTATAAATGTTCTTTAAATTTAAATTTAGAGGGGGAGATGATATAGATATGGATAATTTACATTGGTATATATTTTGCTTTATTGATATAAATTTAATGTCAATTTTGTTACATATATGTATTTCTGATCTTCATTAAGGTATTGTGATTGTGTAGTTCATTTAAAAATGTAATATATAATTAGGAAATATAGGTTGTTAATAGGTAATCATTGATATAGTCAAGCTTGTAGTCATGTTAGTTGGATTTTCTAGATATATAGAGGTATATTTCAGTTACATAGACATTCTTTATATATTTTAAAGACGACAGAATATGGCATTTAATGTTTTAATAACTTAGGACTTTTCATGACAATGAGACATGTCTGCTCCTGGCAGCACCAGCCACTTTAAGAGGAAGATGGGCATCGAAGAGGCTCCTTATGGAGTTGGTTTGCCATTTGGGCAAGAAAGTGCTCTTTCCTGGACTGTTTCATAAACTGGACACAAAGAACCTGCAGAGAGAGGACTGCTAAACTTGCCTAAAGGTGAGATGATCCTTCAGGGTTCCTGCTTCATGAAATAGTCTGTGAGACCTTCTGCAGGATACAGAAGAAAGTGATTGAACTGTATTTGAATTTTCCTGCTTCATGGAAAAGTCTGCTGGATACTATGGGCCTGTAGGCTGAAGATGGATGCCCCAACGGTACAAAGGAACTTTGGGTGACTGTACAGGCAGTGAGATGTCTCTGTCATTTCTAGAGTTTTGGAAGTTGTTTACTTAGGTAATATTATATCCTTCTGGAGTCTTTGATGGAGTTGAAGAATGGATAGTTATAGTTTTCCATTGTTATGATAAAAGATAAAATAGATCTAAATATGGTAACTATAGTTCTTGCTTGATAACTGTTTTGTTATATGTAATGTTACTATGTCAAAGTTAAAGCCTTCTTTTTTGTTTAAACAGAAAAAGAGGAAATGGTGTAGGCGTTCCTTCTGTATTTCTATTGCTTTCATTGGTTAAATAAAGAGACTGCCTTGGCCTTTTGATAGGGCAGCCCTTAGGTGGGCAGAGTAGACAGGGTGGAATGCTGGAGAGAAGGGAACTGTGGCAGACGCCATGTTTCTCCAGCCTGAGATGGATGTAGGTTAGAATCTTCCCGGTAAGCCATGACCCCGTGGTGATACACAGATTACTAGATATGGGTTAGTTTACGATGTGAGAGTTAGCCAAGAAGAGGCTAGAGCTTATGGGCCAGGCAGTGTTTAAATGAATACAGTTTCTGTGTAATCATTTCAGGCACCGGAGGCCGGGTGGGACAGAACAAGGGGCCCTGTGCCGGGAACCAGGCACTGGTAACGCAGCCCGCACACCTCTTGCAACACTACGACTGCTCAGACCCAAAATAATCACTCAAAAACTATATTATTTGTAATATTGTTTAGACAATAGCTTAAGAATATTTCTAGGTAACTCTATATCTTAAATTAACCCATTTCCATTCATCTGTTTATCACCACAAGGTCATGGCCTATGTCCAAGTTTCTAGCAGACTCCTGTGGGCATCTTTCTCCTTGGGTGGCTATACAGTTTCTCCCTGACTCTGCCTACTTTCTCTCTACATCTCTGTTAGGAGTTGTGACATGGCTTTACTTTGCTAATCCATTGGCCAAATATTTACACATTAGAGTGCTACTCAGTGGTAAAAAACAATGACATCTTGAATTTTGCATGCAAATGGATGAAATTAGAAAACAGTATCCTGAGTGAGGTAACCCAGACCCAAAAAAACTGAATGTGGTATGTACTCACTCATAAGTGGATACTATCTATAAACAAAGGACACTGAGCCTATAGTTCATGATCCTAGAGAAGTTAATAAGGTGAACCCAAAGAAAAACATATATAGACCCACCTGGAAATTGGAAGCAGACAAGATCACCTGACAAAATTGGGAGCATGGGGGCAGAGGGTAGAAGGAAGGGGAGAAGGGGAAGAGGAAAAGAGAAGGGGAGGGTTGAGGAGAACTAGAGGGAATGGGATAGTCGAGATGGACAAAGGACAAATATGAGAGCAAGGAAAGAGATATCTTGATTGAGGGAGCCACTATGGGATTAGCAAGAAACCTGGCTCAAGAAAAATTACCAGGAATCCTCAAGGATGACCCCAGCTAAGACCCTAAGCAATAGAGAAGAGGGTGCCTGAACTGGCCTTGCCCTGTAGTCAGACTGATGATTATCTTAAATATAACCATAGAACCTTCATCCAAAAACAGATGGAAACAGAGGCAGAGACCCACATCAGAGCACTGGACTGAGCTCCCAAGGTCCAGTTGAAAAGTAGAAGGAATGAGAATATGAGCAAAGAGGTCAAGACCATGAAGGGTTCATCCACTGAAACAGTTTACCTGAGCTAATGGGAGCTCACCAACTCCAGTTGGACTGGGAAGAAACAAGCATAGGACCAAACTAGTCCTGGTGAATGTGATTTACAGTTGTATAGAGGGGGCAGATGGAGGTGCCACTGGCGGTGCCTCTGGGATTTATCTCTACTGCATGTACTGTTTTTTGGGGATCCTATTCTCTTTGAATATATACCTTGCTCAGCCTAGATGTAGTAGGCAGGGCCTTGGACCTTCCACCAAGCAAAGTACCCCTTACCCTCTCTTAGGATTAGAGGGGGTGTAGTGGAAGGGTGTGTGAAGGGAATGGGAGGAGGGGAAGGAGTAGGAATTTGGATTGGTATTTTTTAATTTAATAAATAAATAAAACAAATAAATAAATAAACCACTGGTCAAAAGCAGCTTTTTTATTAACCAATGGCAATACATATACAGAAGGACTTTCCATACCATTTCCTCTTTTCTGTTCAAATGAAAAGGAAGGTTTTAACTCTAACAGAGTAAAATTACCTATACCAAAACAGGTGTCAAGCAAGAATTGCAGCTACAATATTTATATCTACTTTATCTTTTATCATAACTAAGGAAAATAATAACTATCTATTCTTCAGCTCCATCAAAGACCCAGAAGGATAGAGCATTGCCTAAGTTAACATTAAGTACATTGTAAGCAACTTCAAAAACTTTACATTCAAAAACAGAGACATCTTGCTGCCTGGACAGTCACCCAAAGTTATTTTGTAACATTGAGTCACCCATCTTCTGTTGTAGGAGGCTGCTTGTTTGTTCTCAGATGCCAAGCCTCAAAATAAAGCAATTTGGTGGTTCACAGAGACCTTTTAAGGGGTCTTGATCCATCAAACCACATTAGTATGGAAGGAATCCACAGTTTCTTATCCTCTATGGAAACAAAAACAGAACTTCTTTTTCAAAGAAATATATTCTCAGACCAAAATTTTGAAGTCAAGATATCATATATATATGATAGCCCTTACAATGAAATCTCTCTCTGCACTTAGATTATTTACAGTCAAAAATTTTGAAGAAAACACAATAATATACATGACCCAGACTCTCTGTGTATATTCCATCTTTATGCAGTTTATTTTTCTTTACCCCTTTAAACTATGACTGTCTATACTCTATCACTTTAAAGGCTTTGTTTTATTTTTTTCTATATTCTTTTTATTCTCTCTCTCAAGCCCACATATATTTATCCAACACTGTGACCCATTTAAAGATCTTTTCCAACTAGATTTGTCTTTATTGCGTGCATATCTGCAATTAGTTTTTGACCAGGAGTGCTTTTTTTCTCTTTTAAATGATAAGCAGACATGGCCCGGACCAACTCCACATCCTGTCTGCTTTCTCCACCCAGTCCAACATGACAGAGGCATGTTCACTGCCTCTAAGAGCATTCTCTCCTCCCCAGATCCAGGGTAGCAGAGACTCTGTGTCACCATTTGGCAATTTGTAACATGCTGCTCACACACCCCATGTAAGTGCTTGGCTTCCTGATGGAGCCAGAGCTGTACATGCAACTATCACAAACTAGGAAGCCTCCATTTCTTAAAGAAGTCGCGTAGTGTTTGTTTTTGTTGTTTGTTGTTATTGTTGCTTCGCAGCTAATGCTGAATCAGGAAGACCTCTCTTAAAGAAGCCATGGCACCCCAGTTTGCTGCCAGCAAACAGAGCCCACCTGATAAAAAATGTGGCTAAACTTTGAATGTTTTGTGTGTGCATGACTAGAATTCCCTTCCAAGCTCTCTCAGGTTTTATGTGGATTTAGTTGGCCACATTGGTGAGCAGTCCGGGTACTCAGACACCAGTGCATTTGTGATCCAAAGGGCAAAATCTATTGTTTAGAAAGTCGATAGAGCATGTCATCATGTACTAGATGTTTGGTTTATAACCATACAGAATGAAACAATTACGGGATCATGGCAACTTACAACTATGTTACAAAGGAGAGCAGAGAGGGTAACATAAGATCAATATTGACATTCCATAACAGGGTGAAGAATGAAAGATGAAGATGTGAGGGTGAAGGTAAATACACAATGGAGATTCCAAGAACTCAGAGATGACAAGAATGTGGAACATTTGCTGAGGAAATTTTTTTTTTCTGAGTGAGAAAAACCAGCCCAAGGGTGGGGCCATCAGTGGATGGGGCTTTCAAATCAAGTGAGTTGCACATCATAAGCACATAGTCCAGATGATGAATATGGAAATAAACATTGGATGCTTTGCTTTCCCCACTTGGTACGGGAGAATTGTCTGTATTCTGTCAATCATGTTTTAAATATTTTATTCAGTGTTACTATGACAAAACACATAACAGTGCATAATAATTAAACAAGTAATTTATGTTTCATCCCAAATTACAGGACTTGAAACATCCAGACCTCATGGTGTGGCCAGAGCTACCCTGGCAACATCACAATGTCATGGAGAAGAAAACACCATTGAATAAGTCTTATGTGATACTTCTTCAATTACAACTTTCTTAGTGTATTCTCTGCATTTAAAGTTCAATGCATATTTTTTTAAGATTAGGATAGGTTTCTACATGATTTATCTGACTTGCATGAAGAAGGAACTTATGGTATTTTTTAATTTACAAAAGAAAAATTTTTATTATCTACAAAGAAAAAGAGATGTTTTCTAAGAGTAAATGGTGTGGGAGGTTCTTCTGTTTATGTGTTGCTTTCATTGGATGAATAAAGAAACTGCCTTGGCCTAATTGATAGGACAGTACTTAGGGAGGCAGAGTAGACAGAACTGAATGCTAGGAAGAAGGGCAGAATGGCAGATGCCATGGGTCTCCTGCTGAGACAGACGCTGGTTAGAATCTTGCCTGTAAGCCACAGTCACGTGGTGATACACAGATTAAGAGAAATGGGTTAAATTAAGATGTAAGAATTAGCCAATAAGAAACTAGAACTAATGGGCCAGGCAGTATTAAAATAAATACAGTTTCTATGTGGTTATTTCAGGTGTAAGCTAGCTAGGCGAAACAGAACAGCAGGCCCTCTCCTCCTCCTCCTCCTCCTACAAGTAAAGGACAAAAATGCAGAGGTGCCAGCTGGGGAAATAAGTCAGTTGCTAGAGACCTTACCTAGCACACATGAAGCCTTGGGTTCAATCCCAAGCACCAGGAACTAAGTGTGGTAACCTGTCAGTGCTGGCTAGTTTTATGTCAACAAGACAGACGCTAGAGTTATCAGAGAGAAAGGACTCTCGGTTGAGAGAATTTCTCCATAAGATCTGTCTATAGGCAAGCCTATAGGGCATTTTCTTAATTAGTGATTCATAGTAGAGAGCTCAGCCCATCTTGGGTGGTGCCATCCCTGAGCTGGGGGTCCTGGGTTTGATAAGAAAGTAGACTGAGCAAGCCAGTAAGCAGCACATGTCCACGATCTCTGCACCAGCTCCTGCTTCCAGGATCCTGCCCTGTTTGAGTTTCTGTTCTTACTTCTTTCAGTGATGGACCACAATGTGAAAGGGTAAACCACATGAACCCTTTTCCACAATTGTTCCTTGTCATGGCATTTCATTACAGCAATAGAAATCCTAACTAAAACATCATGCCATGCCTGTAGTCCTGGCACTTGGGAGGTGGAAACTGAGTGGGGTATCTGAAATTTAAGGTAATCCTCAGTTACATATAGAAGTTGGAAAACACTGACAAAAATACACCCCCTCAGTTAAATCCATTCCCAAGAATTATAGATAAGAAGAAACAAACAGAGGCCCTCTTACATTACCTCACATCTTGACTGTAGCAGGAGTCCAGATTCTTATGCTACCACAAGAGAATTAGGGCTGAGAGAAAGGTAGAGAAGGTTATCAAGCTTTATTCCAGCAGGTAAGAGGGTAAAGGCAGGAAGTCAGTACAATGCCGAGCAAAGGGTAGACCAAGTCAAGAAGTGGCAAGGGGCAGCCTTTAGCAACTGGAGTTCAAAGCCTTGGTCTACCACTCCTTAACCCTTTGTCTACACCTATGCCAGTCTGGAGTGTAGGAGGTCCTTTTGTATTTCTTTGGTCCTTTTTGCTTTCATTGGTTAAATAAAGAGACTGCCTTGGCCTTTTAATAGGACAGCCCTTAGGTGGACAGAGTAGACAAAACAAAATACTAAAAAAAGAAAAAAAAAAAGGACAGTGTGACAGACGCCATGACTCTCCTGCCCGAGACGGACACTGGTTAGACTCATACCGGTAAACCACAGTCAAATGGCAATACACATTAATAGAAATTGGTTAAAATAATATGTGAGAGTTAGCCAATAAGGAACTGGAGATAATGGGCCAGAGAGTATTTCAATAAATACAGTTTCTATGTAATTATTTCAGGAGATAAGCTAACTGGGCGGTGGGAGCCAGGCGGCGGGGACCAAAAGCAGGCTCTCCTCATTACTACACTGGGGTACTCTCTTTCATAGAATAAGCAGAAGCTGGCCCAGAAGCCATTTTACCCACAATTCAGTTTGTTTTTGGTAGATGGACTAGATGTAAGACTATGTAAATGGTATAACTACCTGTCTTAGTTTCATTGCGTTGTTGTGATGGAATACCCTGACAAAGTCGACTTAAAGTAGAGCGATCTATTGACTCACAATGCCAGGTTACAGTCCATCATCGCAAATTGAATGTGAAATAAACTTGAAGCAGTTCGCACTACATCACACTCTAGAGCAGAGAGCAATGAGTTAATGAGCAATGAGTTAATGAATGCCTAATGGTTCTTTATGGATTTTCCCTTTTTATTCAATCAAGTGCCTACTCCACTCAGACTCACTTTCCACCTCAATTATCCCAATTAAGAGAATCCCTTTCTGGTGGCCACACAGGTAACCCTAATGTAGACAGTTTCTCACTGAGAGTCCTTTCCGGGGGATTCTGCACTGTGGCAAGTTGTGTTTACTAGGGAAAAGGATAATAATGTTCCTTTTAATTTTTATTTGTTTATTATTTGTTTAGTTTGTGTGTATAGTTGTTTTGTTTACACATTTAGTCTGTTAACAAGTTTGCAATGTCTTTGGAGACTAGAAGAAGGCCTCAGATCACCCCTGAACTGGAGTTATAGATGGTTATGATCTGCCATGTGGGTGTTCGGAGTAGAACCCATGTCCTCTGGAAGAGCAGCCAGTTCTTGAAACTGCCAAGCCATCTCTCTAGCCCTTCAGTAATAATTGTGAGTGGGTTCCTTGGTTTGAAGAGGAGTGTTTCATAGAGTTTTTGTAGACCAGCTTTGTTGTTTGTTTTTAAAGCCCTGTCCTTCCTTAAAATAAATTGTAAACATAGTTTGTTACATCTATATTACCCATGCCACTATTGAACCAAAGTCACATCTTGCCTGTCAAGATGATGACATAACCACAGATCTTGCATCAAACAGTGTCACTGGTCACAGTTTTACCCAATGTCCTGCATATTGCTTTCTATGGCTACATACTATTCAGAAAGGATGGAGTTTCAAGGAACTTCATCTTGTTTTCCACATGCCCCACCACTAGAGCATGTACAGTCTTCAGAAATATGAGATTATCATCTGGTTCTTGTATATAGCCAGTAACTGTCACAATAACCTGTATAATGTATAAGTAGCCCTCACAGGGCTCCCCAGTCAGTAATGCTAAGGAAGGGTTGCTGCTTCACTGGAATTACCATTCCATAACCAAATGTTTTGAAGCGCCTGTGTGTGCCATCTCTCCTGTGTTTAAACTTATTAACTGATATTTTTATTTTCATAGACATATGTTGTTGTATAGATTTTTCTCAACCATCATGTCAAGCATCATCTGAATTTGAACCAACCATGAGACTCCCAAGAATTTCTACTGTCTGGACCTTGTTTTTATGAAAATTGAATTTCTGCCCTGCTCCTCTACATATGTGTAGATAGTTTCATTAGGATGTTTCTCTAAATCTTTAAAAGAATCAACAGAACCAAATGGGCTTTGGATTCAGAATGGAAAGAGATACAAAGACAAAACAAAACTTTCTAAAATTCCAACTCATCATGAAAGATCCTACCACTTACAGAAACTTTATATCAAAAGAACAATGGATGGAGGTATTCTGGTAGTTAGTTCTCTGTAATCTACAGTCATTTCCCTTGAGTCATCTAGCTTCATTTTTCACTCTCAGGCAAAAAGTGCTATGCAGGATGTGACATCTTCACCACCAACATATTTTCCTGCTTGGGAAAAAGAAACGAAATGTACTTCGGGGTGGGGAAAACAACGACTTATCCATCTGAACTATTCTATCACCACAGTTACACGCTGTTGCCCACTGTCTTTACTGCACAGCCCTCACCTGTAGACAACCTTGGCCATGCTATTATAGAAATGTCTAAGATGGTTCCCAGAAAATAAACTCTTCCTTGACAGCAATAGCTGCAGTGAGGGATGTATACACTCACTATCCTTTAATGAATAGTTGTTCAGGCTTTAATGCCCATCAGGCCTGCATATCTAACATTTGGCTTTTTGTCAAATTTATTCTTAAGCACTCAAAACTCAACCAAAACTTTGTTACATCAGCTTTTAAGTGACCTGGAAATACACTTTCCTCTCCCGTCCATTGTTGTCCTCACCTTTTATCCAATTTCCCTGTCAAATCAGCAGAAGTTATGGAGGGCATCTCCTGCATATCTTTTTCCCATTCTAATGGCCACTACAACAAAGAATCATTTCCTTTTGTTCCATAAAGAGAAAGATGACCATTTTCAATTATCTTCACTAACACTCCACTCTCAGCTCAACCTCAGCTATGGTTTATTACCCATATAATGAGATGTTCCAATTTGTGTCCTGTTGGGTCTCTGTTTGGGCACCAATTTGTTGCATTGACTTTCCTCAGGAGATACATGTACATGCCTATTCATTCCAGAGTTCAGAGAAAGAGACAAAAGAAACATCTCAAAGAGGCCAAATGAGGATGTCAGATCCCCTGGAACTGGAATTACAGTCTGTTGTTAGATGCCTGACATAGATGCTGCAAACTAAACACAGGTCTTTTGCAAAAACAATGAAGTATTCTTAAACACTGAGCCATCTCCTCAGACCCAGATAGTTTCACTGATAATCAATGTGGCTAGGCCTATTTTACAATTGTGTGCTTTCCACCAGTGTATTTAGAATACCTTGAGAGTTGATTTTCTTAATTTAACCCTGGTGTGGGAGTCTCCTCTGTGTGCTGTGATTACCATTAATGAATAAAGAAACTGCCTTGGCCTGTAGATAGGGCAGAACTTAGGTAGGCAGGAAAAATGAAACTGAATGCTGGAAGGAAGAAGGCAGAGTCAGAGAGAAGCCATGGATCCACCACCTGAGACAGACACTGGGAATTTTACCCAGTGAGCCACAACCTTGTGGCGATACACAGATTAATGGAAATGGGTTAAATTAATATGTAAGAGTTATCCAAATTAATGGAAATGGGTTAAATTAATATGTAAGAGTTATCCAATAAGAAGCTAGAGCTAATGGGCCATTCAGTGATTTAATTAATACAATTTCTGTGTGATTATTTCGGTTCTGGATGGCCAGGACAAAAAAGCGGCCTCCTACAGAAGCCTGTGTCTCTCCCTTTCTGTCATGACTATAATGTTTAGAAAAATATTTTGATTGAAAAAAATACCTTAAATAATGAATAAATAAGAATTAAAGAGATAAAAAAGATTTATCTGAGTCAAGTGTCTTGCTAATCAGAAGATGGGCAAGTGTTTTAGTAATTAAATAATGATTGAGAAACTGTAGTTTATTTAACATGGGGAGAAAGATTATTCACAAGATAATTTAATGATTCATATGGTTTTAAATGAAATATATCTTGTAATATCTTTTTCATTTTGACATCCAAACAAGAAATAGGTATTCAAAATTAATTTTATAAAATATATAATGTCTAAACCCAATTGCAAAGTTTCAGAACAAAAAATCACAAGATTGTAATGACATTTAAAATATAAAGAGTCATTTCTCATTCAACTTTTGTGGTTTCCTTGATTTCAGGCAAATCATTTGCATTTGAATGCATTTGGTTCCAGTCTAAAAATTCAGTTGAAATCATATGGATAACTATCTTCAGAACCTGGAACACAGTCTTTGCAATAAATAGTATCTCTCAGAGATAAAAGTAAAATTTTATTTTCTTTTGGTCACATAATATGGATTTCAAAAGCCATACATGCTTGCAGGGTTGTTGAGCAATTTACACTTGGAATGTGCAAAGATTAATTGAGGTAGTAAAACCAAGTCACTGGGTAGGTGGTTTCAATTTCCTGTTTGGGATCTTGAACTGAGCAAGCTGAGTGAGGGAAGGGAACACCCTCTTGCATTTATCACTTTCTGTTCCTTGATGGTGGGTGTTATATGACCAACCACATCACACTCCTGCTGCCTTGACACCCCAACAGAATGCCCTGGGACTGAAATATGTGTTAAAATAAACGTTTTCTCCACTAAGCTGAATTTGTCAGGATGTTCTATCACACTATCAGGTGAAGAAACTAAGCAGTGTAGAATAAAGTATCTTGTCTGTGGAACCAGGTCATTTGTTAACCCTCATTGTGTTTTATTACTTATATAACTCAGTCAAGCATCTGTTCTTACCTGCAAAATGTGACAGATAAAGCATCTTACTTATAGGGTTACTTGCAGTTTATTAAAACACACTTGTGAAACCTCTTAAGAGACATGTATCAGCCCATAAATATTCACTAAATCTTTGGTACTAAAAACATCATTATAGAAGCTCTTCTATTTGTGATCTTTGCATAAGAAACAAGACTCATCAAATATTCAACAAATTTAATTTCTAAAAAGATTCAAGTCCTAAACAACAGTTTTTTCTTTCAACCCATGGTATGGGAGGTCCTTCTGTCTGTGTGTTGCTTTTATTGGTTAATGAATAAAGAACTGCTTTGAGCCTATGGCAGAGAAGAATAGAACTAGGCAGGGAAAGCTAGGCTGTATGCTGGGAGAAAGAAAGGTGGAGTCAGAGAGAAGCAATGGAACCCATGGAGACAGACGATCCTATAGAGTGTCAGTTTTATGACTTCAAGCGTCTCATATCAGTAGTTCCCTAGTGATGTAAAGTCTCACTAAAAGACACCCCTCTACTTCTTACTGCTACATTAGAAATAACATTTCAGTATGAGTTTTGTTGAAGAAACACATCAAAACCATAACATTCCATCCTTGCCCTGCAATCCATGTTTTTCCCCATAAAGCAAGATACTGAATTCCACACCAATAAACCAACATAGTCCAATATTTTTCCCAATATTAACTCAAAATTCTAAAGTCTGAAATTTCATCTGTGAATATGTGAAATCAAGTAAGTTATCCACTTCTGTTATACAATGGTGCCAAGGAGAAGGGTGAGATGTTCCTATCCCCCAAGGGAGAAATGTATCAAAAGAGTGTGCATCAATGCCAGACAAGTTTCTGGTATGTCAGGTATTATCATCCACACTGTTTTATTGTATCAATTTTCTTGGGCGTAGTTAAAAGCTAATACCAGTGCTTTGCCCAGGTGGGCATTGCAAGTTACTAGTGGCTCAGCTCTGCTAGGACCCTGAATGCAACCTTGTTCACATGGTTCACAATAGAAACTTAAACAGAAAATTCCACCTTACTGTCAGTTTCTACCAGGACTCCAGGCCCTCTGAAGAATGATTTGAATTTTTAGGTGGGGAGGGAAGTCATTCTCTAAATGCTCTAGAATTTTGCACACCTGAGAATTACAATTGTGTGGCAGTCATAACTGTGAGCCACACCTGGGACATCTTGAGCCATAGAACCATAGATGTTGGACTTCTAATGTTAGGATGTGGGAACTATAAAGTTAGACCTATTGCATTTCATGTAATAACATGGTTATGAACCTATGTGGACAATGAGTGGGAGGTTGTGTCTTAAAGTGTTTGGGTGTTAAGTTGCAAAGGGGTAGGTGAGGTTTTGATGGTGAGTGTTAATTGTTAACTTTACAGAATCTATATTAACCCAAGAGATCAACCTCTGGGAATGTTTTTACTTTAATTGCATTAATTGAAATTGGGTAGCCCACCTACTATAGTGGCCTCAGACTGGGATCCTAGATTGTTTGTGTGGAGAAGGGGAACTGAATAGCAACATGCTTTCTTTGATGTCTGCTTCCTAACTGTGGATGCAGTATGAATTGTGAGCCAAAATAAGCTCTTAGCTCTTAATTTTCTTTTGTCAGACTATTTTTTATCAAAATAACAAGAAAAGAAATTAAGATAACATGGTAGTGTCTTATCAATTGTATGGATCATAGAAAAAACATACTAGGTATAATAAAGACCTGTAGCCAACACTAATGATAAAAGGTGGGAAAAAACATTGCATCATGAATTAGGAGTGAAACAAGATTGCCCTTTTAAGTGTTACTGAGCATAGTTCTTGGGAGCTTAGTCAGAAAGACACAAATAAATATATTTCTTCAAATCTTCTCTTTTAGCTGTCACGTGCCATTTTACTTCTACTGCAATATGGCACACATATCCAAAAGTTCAGCTCTAATTTTCCTGTTCTTTTTATGTACTTCATTTGTTCATATGTATTTAAGAGTCTGTCAATTTTTCTTGTCTTTCATCAATTCAAACATAACTCTGGAAAGGTTGAGAATTTGCACTTAGCGATAACCACACATCCGTTAGTTTCATTTCTGAGCAAGTGTCCAGTGACAACCACTGATAAACCAGTTTTATTTCACAGCTTGGGGTAAGCTTCCTGCCTGCCTCTCTCTTTCTCGCTCTAAAGGGCAATTTAGCTTCAGTGGTATTCACAGGAAGAACTTGGTTTCCAAGAGGTTAGTGACCAAGGAAACCTTTAGTTATATCTTGGTGGTTAATCTCAACTAATAGGAAAGATTTATAGTTTGTTGTGTTGGTGGTTTTTTGCAAATGTTTTAAACCCAAGATGTTCACAAAGCATGGCTTCTTCATCCGATAGTTATGTTCATGAACTTGGGCAGTCAAGTTACTACTTATGCATGAATTTCTTTTGGCTTTTCAATTCATAGGAAAGATTATCTCCTGAAGGCTATGCCACATTCTTTTGCAATTCCACAAACCAAGAATAATGCTGCCCAAATGTTAAGTGGTGGTTCCCACATGATGATTGTAGAGTGACCTTAAAGTCAGTACTGAAAAACAAATGGGAATTTTCTTGAACACTATGTTTCTTTATTTAATGAATGTTTTTAATCCACCACACTCATCTCCTTAAGATTTCTTTCCAGAATTGGAGAGACAGGTCAGTAGTTAGCCACTTGCTGTGTATTGAATCTGATTATTGAAGTTCAAATACCAGTATCTACATTTACAACTTGGCCTGGAAAAATGCATTGCAGCTTTAAGGAATCTGATGCCTTCACTTGCCCTCTGCACACACTCACAAACATGGGTGCATATTCATACTTACACATATAAACAAAATCTCCAAAAACTGTGAAAAAATATTTTCACAGCTGTGTTTAGTATGCTCATAGCAAAATAGTATTGGCTTTGTGCTTCAGCATCACCAAGGTGTTTATTTTGAAGAATTTCTCTCCATAAGTATATTTTACTGACTGCTCAGGCTGTACATTACTGTTTGAAGTAAATGCATGGCTCTAAAAAGATGTGCCATGGAACTGCCCTCAGACCTGAAGATGAAAACCAGATGACACTCATTAGTGTGATGATCTGGGAAATCCAGAGGCCACTGTAACAAAAGCAACACAGCCGTCAGAATCACTAGGCAAGCCATAGGGCACATCCAGTTTTACCTAAGCATAGACACACAGTAATACTTTAGTTAGGAGCATCAACTTACACGTGATGAATCTAGATTAGACAGTGTCACATGGAGTGAATTCTTCTGAACAGTAGGTTCAGAGTTGTCATAGTTCTGTATAGAATCCCACTGTGTAGCCCTGGATTTGGAGCCCTCACACAACATTTTCTGTCTATTCAAACTCGCAAAACTCAGACTGTTACTGCCAACAGCTCATCAATAATCCCTACTGTAGATAAATCCTGTTCTTCTCTGAAGTCCTATAGAAACACGGGATTAGAACCACCTGACAGATTGTCTGATGAAACAGAATATGTACGGAAAGGTATTTTTTTTTGTTTTAATAAAGGTATTTTTAAATGGTAGGCAAGTTTTGAGGGGTTGCCTCCTGTGGAAGATTCTTGCAGTGCCAAGCACGGTGTATGAGGGCTTGATACCCAATAACACTGAACACCAACATCTGGTGTTGGAGATCCTTCTGTTTATGTGTTGCTTTCATTGGTTAATGAATAAAGAAACTGCCTTGGCCTTTTGATAGGGCAGAACTTAGGAAGGTGGGGAAAACAGAACTGAATGCTGGGAGGAAAAAGGGCAGAGTCAGAGAAGCCATGGATCCTCCACGTGAGATGGACACCACTGTTTAGAATCTTTCCCGGTAAGCCACTGCCACGTGACAATATACTGATTAATAGAAATGGGTTAAGTCAAGATGTGAGAGTTAGCCAATAAGAGGCTAGAGATAATGGGCTAAGCAGTGATTTAATTAATACAGTTTCTGTGTGGTTATTTCGGGGCTAAGCTAGCTGGGTGGCTGGGACAAACAAGCGGCCCTCTCCCCTACAACAAACATCCACCTCAATTGTAAATCTGTTCCAACTGCCCTTGCTGAAGCCACTTTCTCCCACTTCTCACTTTGTGTGCAAAAGGATCTCCTATTTTTCACCTATCCATGTAACTTGCCTTTATACGTTCCCTGTTTAATTTACCCATCTCTGCTCTCATCATCCTTTCTCTTGCTTTAAATGTCTTTATTGTTAAAAAGAGAAGGTTCTTTGATGAGATGTGAGAGCTCCATTTACCTGAGGGTGTAAGGATAGGTGTTTAGAATGAAGTTAAGAAATATGCTGGTATTGAAAACTTACTAGCCTTGGGTAGCTGGGTAGGGTTCCAGTACCAGGCAGGACTTCCCTCCTCTTGAGTGATCCGTATGTTAAATGCTACAGGTTCAGCTATCACCAAGATAGTGCCAATGTTGCACTCTCATGGATAACTTGCCATTCTCATGATTATTGTACTTTGTAGGTTCAAAGAACATGGAGGAAGTAGGTACAGGAAGATTGTAAGGACCAAAGCTGATGTGAGATTGTTTCTCCTGGAAATGACAGGAAGCCTTAATCATGACATCTCAGGAATACGGCTGCCTACACAGGACCTGAAAGACTACAGCATCTATAGACAATGCTGACATAGAGCACAAAATCTCATTGTGTCCCTCCATAGATTGTTGTCAGGATTTTTGGGTTTGTTTGTTTGTTTGTTTTTCGAGACAGGGTTTCACTGTACCCTTGAAGTCTGTCCTGGAACTACTTCTTGTAGACCAGGCTGGCCTCAGACTCATAGAGCTCCACCTGCCTCTGCCTCCTGAGTGCTGAGATTAAAGGCGTGCACCACCATCACACAGCTCAGGTTTTTTTTAACTTATCACTACTTGGAGGCCGGCCACCCAGTTCCTGAATAAACACATAGGGGCTTATTATGACTTACAAATGTCCTATCATAGCTTGGCATATTTATAGTAAGCTTTTCTTAACTTAAATTATCCCATCTAACTTTTGCCTCTGAGATTTTATCTTTCTCTATTCTATATACCTTCCTTTACTTCTTTCTTTGTGGCTTGCTATGTAGCTGAGTAGCTGACCCCTTGCATCCTCACTTCCTCCTTTTCTTTTTCCTCTTTTACTCTCTTACTTATTCTATTTATTCTTTCTACCTGGAATCCCTGTACATCCCTTTCCTGCCAAGCTATTGGCCATTCAGCTCTTTATTAGACAAATCTGGTGTTTTAGGCTGGCAAAGTAATGCAACATAAAAGAATTGAACATATCTATGCATCATTAAACAAATATTTCACAGCATACAAGAATGTAGCACATCTTTCAGATTCAATATTTTCCTCTTTTGTCTAAATAAAAATGAAAAGCTTTAACTTTTACTCAGTAAACATCACACAACAAAAACAGTTATCAAATAAGAATTATATTTACAATATTCAGTCCATTTGTGTCTGACAACTTTAGAGAAAATACTCCATTATCTATACTAGCTTAGTGAGTTTAAAGTTTTATACCTAAATTACTTTCTATCATAACTAAGAAAAACTGCAACTCTTTAACTACATCAAAGACTCCAGGAGAATTTACTATTACCTAAAAGAGTCATCTGACTGCCTAGAGAGTCACACAAAGTTCATCTGTAACCTTGTGGCATCCATCTTCAGCCTATAGGCCTAGAGTATCTGACCAAATTTTCAATGAGGCAGAAAATTTGAAAAACTGTCCCACCTTGTTTTAGGATAGTTCAGCAATCACTCTCCTATGTATCCTGCAGAATGTCTGCTAGACATTTCTGTGAAGCAGTAATTTTGAAGACAGTCCTCACTCATTTTAGAAAAGTTCAGCAGTCACTTTCCTGTGTATCTGCATGTTCAGTTTATACAGCATACAGTAAACAGTCAAGACAAAAAGTTTCTTGTCCAAATGGCTAGCCTTGTCACATTGAAAGCAGACTCCATATGGAGTTTCATTGATGGCCATCAGATCTGTCTCATTGTCATGAAAAATATTAGTTTATTAAACAGCTTAAATTCCATATTCTATAGGTCTTTGAAGTATTTGAAATTCATCTGTCTAAAATAGACCTGTCTAACCTTGAAAACATACCTATTGTAACTACAAGTTTGATTACTATAGATTAACTACTAACTTTGTTTCTTAAATAATTAGAATAATTCAATTTTTAAATAAGTGATATAAACACAATACACCAAACAAGAGTAGGAACATATACAGTATAACAAAAGTAACTTTAAATTTGTATCACTATACCAAAATGAATAGCAATACGAAATATATGAGATTGATGGTTGCCTTTTAAACCTATATTCCTATATTCCTCTCAATTATAACAAACATCCATGACCCACAAAGTAACTAAAAGCTTCCCGCACCCAAACTCTTGGGAATGTGGGCATCATTTTCTCAAGACAGCTTCTTGTTGTCTGTAGGTGAGGGTATCTTTAAGTGTGCCTGAGAAAATTGAGATAAATGCAAAATCCTGGGAAGACCACTGGTAACCTTAATTGATATATATCACCTGTCAAGATTCAGGAGCTCTTCCCTGATCAAACCTGATCCATATTAACCTGGAACAAATCCATAGCCTCTTGTTTCCTGCAGAAACAAAAGCAAAACCTCTTTACCAAAGCATTTTTTATTTCCCTTTGGCGAATACTTTTGACCTCTTTTTCAAAGATAGCCCCCAAAGTATCTAGGTTGGCTCAGCTTTGCAGTCCTGATCACAATAACATTTCTACCAGCAGCTGTTGTTTACTCATCACCAATCAAAAAATTTTAAATCAACACAATACTATATATGATCCAGATTCCCTGTGTATTTTCTATCATTGTGTGGCTTTTTATTTTTTATTACTTTTACTCTTCTTTGACTTTATTATTTCTGAACTCTTTATTTCTTTCAATAACTATCTATACACTTTTCCTTTCTTTCTTAAACATGAAGGCATGTTTAAACACACTCAAACCTGTTTAGAGGTATTTTAATATCTGGACCTCTTTAGTGCATATCTTTTAGCTTTTTTTTTAACCTGTGAGCAAACTTTAATCTGCTAAATTACAGCTATGTCCTCCACATGACTCTTGCAGCTGGCTCTGTGGCTCTGGTAACTGGCTCTACCCACTTCTTGGATCATGAGAGCCTGGCCTAAAGCTTGCTGTCTGGAGAGAGGTTTGTTTGGTGAGGAATTGCATTCAGTCCCCAGAACTCTAAAATGCCAATGCTTGTACTGTCACATGGTTTTTTTCTTTGTATTTTGTTTCGATTAATTGTATTAAAAAAAAAAAAAGCTGTTTAACTACCCTGCTGTATGACAGAGTTTCTTAAAGGAGACGTTATCTTTTTTTTCTGCTTTCTCAGGCACTAGAGATATTTAATATCCTCTCGTTGATATGCCAAAACGCAGTTGGTGGTTTTCACTCTTTTGCTCTTTGGGAGCCTACCACCCAGCTCCCAAATAAACACAAGAAGTCTTATTATAACTTATAAATGACTGGCCTTAGCTTGGCTTATTTCTAGCCAGCTTTTCTTAAATCATCCCATCCATCTTTTGCCTCTGGGCTTTTGTCTTTCTCTAATCTATATACCTTTCTTTGTTTCTTACTCCATGGCTTCCTGTGTTGCTGGGTGACTGGCCCCTAACATCCTTCTCTCCTTCTCTTGACCCTTGATCCTCTCTTCCTAAATTTCTCCTCCTATTTATTCTCTTTGCCTGCCAGCCCAGCCTATCCTTTCTTTTGCCTGACTATTGTCCATTCAGCTCTTTATTAGACCAATTAGGTGTTTTAGGTAGGCAAAATAACACAGCTTCATAGAGTTAAACAAATGTAACATAAAAAATGCAATACATCTTTGCATCATGAAACAAATATTCCATAGCTTACAGGAATTTAATATATATATAACTAATATTCCACAATAGACAAGGAACTAAAGGAAACTAAGGAAGGCTGAGAGTTGGGCAGGGGGGAATAGACTTCCTCAGTGATGTGTTCCCTTATTTACTATACAATAACACCATGTGGTCAGCCCTGAAATCAAGTACATGCAAGTGCACTAAACAGACTCAGCAGGTTTCATTTATATATCCATTGTATGTGTGTGTCTGAATAGATAATAGATGATAGATAGATAGATTTATAGATAGACACATACAAAGATAGATAGATAGATAGATAACACAATTTAAAAAAACATGACTGAGGGGGAGCAAATGGGATATGGGGACATGGGAGGTTGTGGAAAAAAGAAAGAGGAAGGTAAAATTATTTCATTATGTTTTATTTTGTAATATTCTTTTATTTTTTCATTCAAAAAATGTACACTTCATTCCCCTTCTCCCAGTCCCCTCCTGCTCCCCCACTAACACTCCTCCCTCCCCCTGCTTCCTTAAGAGAGGGCAGGGTACCCTGCCCTGTGGGAATCCCAAGGCCCTGTCCCCTCCATCCCGGCCTAGGAAGGTGTGCATCCATATAGACTAGATTCCCAAAAAGCTAATACATGCAGAAGAGATAGGTCCCAGTGCCATTATCATTGGCTTCTCAGTCAGCCCCCATTGACAGCCTCATTCAGAGATTCCTGTTTGATCATGTGCTCATTCAGTCCTGGCCCAGCTGGATTTGGTGAGTTCCCATTAGATCAGGCACACTGTCTCCGTTGGTGGACCAGCCTCTCCCGGTCCCGATTTCCTTGCTCATCTTCTCCCACCTTCTACTCTTCGACTGGGCCTTGGGACCTCAGTCCATTGCTCTGATGTGAATGTGGGTCTCTGTCTCTATCTCCATCCATCGGAAAAAATTTCTATGGATGTGATCAAGATATTCATCAGTGTGACTATGGGACAAGGCTAGATCAGGCACCTTCTCCTCTGCTGCCCAAGGACGTAGCTGGGGACATCCCCGTGGACACCTGCGATCCCCTCTAGAGCGAAGACTCTTGCCAATCCTAAAATGACTCCCTTAATGAAGATATCTTATTCCCTTCTCCAATATCCACCCTTCCTCCATCTCCACTCCCCCAAGCTCTCCCCAGTCCATCCCTTCTCCCTTCTCCCTCCCTCTCTCCCTTTCTCCCACACCCCCAACCCTACCTCCACCCCTATCTCCAATCCCGTGCCTCTATCTTTTGCCCGACGATCTTGTTTGCTTCCAATTTCCAGGAGGATCTATATATGTTTTCCTATGGGTTCACCTTGCTATTTGGCTTCTCTTGGCTTGTGAGCTATAAGCTTAATATTCTTTGTTTATGGCTAGGGTCCACTAATGAGTGAGTACATACCATAATCATCTTTTGGGGTTTGGGATATCTCAC
>PVIU01025942.1:0-21559 GCA_004026605.1 Ondatra zibethicus | reverse complement strand
AAAAAGTATCTTTAAAAATAATACTCCCTCAGTACATCATCATAACCAAGTCAACTTCTCAAAGAATGCATGTAATTTGATGCTCACGCTTCCAAAGAATCTGTCCATGGTCATCATGGTGGGGAACATGGCAGCAGGCAGGTAGGCATGTCACTGGAGCAGTAACTGAAAGTTTGCATCTGATCAATAAGCATGAGGTAGAGGAAAAAAGAGAGAGCCAACTGGGAACGTTGTGGGCTTTTTCAATCTCAAACCCCACCCCATGTGACACACTTCCTCCAACAAAGACACACCTCCTCCACAAGAACACACCAGGTAACCCTTCCCAAAGAGTTCCATCAACTGGAGACCAAGTATTCAGCTATATGAGCTCATGGGGGCCTTTCTCATTCAAACCACCACACTCAATAAACCCCATCTGACTGGACCAAGGCTGAATGAAAGTGTTTACTCCTCTCAGAAGTCAGTTCAGGTAGCCACAAACTACATTATTTTTCAAATTTGTTTTCCTAGATAGGTTATTTGATTTTCACAGAGCTAACTTTGGGAGACTGAACAGGTAAACAGAGATATACGAAGTAAGAATCAGTTAGTCCCAGCCACATCCTTTCCCAAATAAAGCAAGGACTCAGTTATTTCTCTCTTCTCTGCCTGAGTTTTAAGCTTATCTCCCATTGTGCTATCAAGATACTCCAGTCCAGTGAGATATAAAAGACAAGGTTGACTTATCTTAGTCTCAGTCATAAAGCGAAAGCTTCCAATGTTTATCAGTTGTAGTTTCCATTCTCATTTATTTCCCAGTTGTATCTGTTTAAGAAAGCTCCATTTTGTTACTACTGTGTTTAGTGGAGCTTTTAGAGCCATTGATGGCAGCTCTTCAGCTTCTGTAGAGGTGCTTATACAATCTGTCGAAGCTTAGCCCTATCACGGCGGTGAATCACACTGTACAACGCTATTGTTAAGGCTACCCAGACTTTCTACAAACTCAACTTGTCAGTTCATTATGGCTGTGAATGGTTATTATATTGCTTGAGCTTTTGCATGGGTTCTTCGTTGATATTGACTTCAGATACTGCTTCTTATATAGATTAGATTTTCAGTAGTTCTGGCTATGTTTATTTCTGAAAGTACAGAGTAGTTAATTTTTCTCTATGTTTTGCATGTCTTTCTGACAAATTGGCACTTTATTCTCCTTTAGTGTTCAGTGGAATTCGTTAATAAAATCACTCAGGGATTTTCTTCATAAAAGAGCTCATAAATTCCATTTAAAACTCCAATTTGATTTTCTGAGGCAAGGTATTATTACTCTGTAGCATGGGCTGGCCCAGACCTCACTATGCAGCACAAGCTGTCTCCAAACTCTAACATTGTCCCAGCTTCCTTAGAGATATATGCAGGACTGTGACTTTGTCATTTTTAGATTATGGATTCTTTCTTGAGTCACATCTCTAATGTATCTTTCACATAACTTTGTCTAGTTCAACTAAATATTTTAAGTTTATTACTGTTGGGTCTAAATGTCTCTTAATGCATTTTTCTACTGTTTATGATGTAACTTTCAGACGTTATCTCTTTCTGTTGTGCCTTTCTCTGTTCTGTTTGTTTGTTGAGACAGGGTCTCACTTTGAAGCCCTGACTGGCCTGGAACTCAACTATGTAACAAAACTGACCTCGAACTCACCTGCATTTGCCTCCCAAGTGCTATAACCAAAGGTGTGTGCCACTGTGCCTGGCCCACTTCTTTGTTTATTTACCCATCCCTTATTTCTCCCTTGAGACAGCATAGCCTGTAGTCCATGCTCGGGCCTTGAACCCAAAGTCTCTTACTCCAGCCTCTGCTGCCCCGGAATCTTTTTTTTTTTTTTTTTTCTAGCCAGGAGCATCTTTCTAATTGCTTGAGAAGAATGCTTAGGCTTATTGATTTTTCACCTTTCCTCTTACAGCATGTGATTTGAAGCACAGAGGCTCCTGCTGAAAGCCAGCAAGAAGCTGAGGCTCTCAGCCACTCTGACGGCCTGGAAGGAAGTGAGTGCTGCCAAGCACTACATGAGCTTGGAAACATATTCTTTTTCAATATATCCTCTCATGAGGATCAAGTTCTCATCAATATCTTGTTTGCAGCCTTGCAGAGGACCCATCAAACACATTCTCATAGTCCTGGACTACAGAAACTATGGAATAATAAGTATGCATGATATTAAGATTTCTGATAATACTATTATACTTCAATAGCAACATTTATTACTGAAAAATGATCACAGGGTGTAAAAGTCTAAGATAAGGCTTGCTTTCTTTGAACATTTTAAAGCTACAATTTCAAAATATTTGGACTTGTAATGCTGCAGCTGGTAAGTCTGTTTGTTTCTTCTTAAAAAGAATTTATAATTTTATTCTAACTGTCTTTAAGGCCATCTCTTTATTTAGGGTATTTAGGAGTTTTTACTATGACATGTCTAGGTTCTTATTTCATTTTATATGTCTTTCTTGGACTTGATTGTTATTCCTGATATCTTTTATTAATTTTGAAATATTCTGAGGGTATTTTTCTAAATGCTGATTCCCTAGAATCTCTCTCCCTTTCTTTCATTTCTCTCATTCTAATATTAAAGTTACTTTACAAATATCATTGTACAAATATCAGAGGGAATCTCATGTCAGCCTCTCAACATTCCCATGGCCTGAGAGGACTCTGGCTGCCAAACTTTCCGTCTGTGCCCTCGTTAAGCTATCAAACATAGTATTGAAACTTTTAAGTTGCCAGTCTATGCTAAACAAATAACAAATAACCCAGGAGAAAAGTAGCCCCAAACTTTGGTTCACTGTGGTTGCCCATCTTCCTTGGGTCCACGATTCAATAATAATTCTTCACTCTATTTTTCTATTTTAGCTGTCTGATCTGGTATTCCTCACAATGTCGAGAGGTGACGGTGGTGGTGGTGGTGGTGGTGGTGTGTGTATAGAATACTAAGAAAATCCAGGAGATTAGACAATGGGATGGCTAAGTTTTAATTGTTATCTAGATGTACTCTAAAGTCACCTGGTAAGAGAATCTCAATGAGAAATTGTCTAAATCATGTTGGACTGTGGACATGATTGTGGAGGATTTTATTGGTTGCATTAATTTATGTGGGGAAAGCCAGCCCACTGTGGGTGGCATCCTTCTATAGGAAGGACATCTTGAACTGAGGAAGCATAGAGGAATCGAAATGAGCACAAGCAACTGAAGATGCATGCAGCTTTCATTTCTCGCTGCTCTTGAAAATGGATATGATAGAGTTATTTGAAGCTCTTGCCTTTACTCCCCCACAGTGATAGAATATAACCTGGGTTGTAAACTAAAATAAACCTTTACAGTCCCATACATTGCCCCTTGTCTGGGTATTTTATCCTACCAAGAGGAAAGGAAACTAAGACAGACAGAAGTCTCTAGAAGGGCTAATCTTCAGCAAGAAGGCTAGTCCAAATTAACTTGTCCACCTTGATAAGAAGACGAAATTCAGTACCTGGGACCATCATAATCACCATCTTAACTCCTCCTGCCTTCAATGGTGTTTCAGAATAATGATCAATTTCATTCTTATGTTGCTTCTGAATCTGTTAGAGCCTTTCAAAGTACAGAGACAGGATCCACAACACAGTCATGCATTTATTTACCCCAAAGATTATCTCAATCCCAATTTAGATGAAGAAACCTTTAATTTTTCTCTTGAGTGACTCCATAAAAAGATTTTATCAATTATCCAATTTAGTGAGCACTCAGAAGCAGAATTTAGGCAGATCTAATCTAGTTCTATTTTTATTTTTTCTTATGAAATGACAGGCATATATCTAGTTCTCTGATAATTGAGGAACTGAATGTGAAAATGACTTTAAAACCACAACGTCTGTCACATATCTTCCAGATATGAGGTAATATACATGATCCTTCACCTATCAGATGAGCCAGGTTTGCTTCTGTCTCTACTCTTGAATTTGATAAGTGGCATGTGACATTGGATTTCGTTGTCTCAGGAAGAGCACTTCCTGTTCTGTTCTGAAGCATGTTAGGCAAGCACTTTTCCACTGAGCTATGTTCTCAGTCCTAGAAGTATTTCAAAAGTAGTTACCCTAACAAAATAATTTAGCATACCCATTATGGTATAATGAACTCTGCAAATCATCTTATGCTTCTAACTTTTACAAGGTGTACTTTACTATCCTCTCATCATAGTCTCAAGATGGTTTTCACTTTGTTGAAACATAGACAAATGGTCCAAACACAAAGTAAGGAGATCTAGCTTCTACCATTATTTAAACAACTATAATAATTTTCCTATTTGCTATAATCAAGGTAAGGTTTAATGCCTCTCAAGGGATAATTTTGAAAAATGGTTTTGAACAGCATGCAATTTTTGTCTTAATAGTTATCTATGAAGCTCAGTAGATGAAGATCAAATTTTCATAACTACATTTCATGATGCTATTACAACAAACTGCAGAATTTCCCTATTAATTAATATTCAGGTTTACACATTTACAGACCTTTTTTTGTTGTAAAACAATGGCAAACTGTGGTGGTTGGTTTTTGTTAATCTGACACAAACTAGAGTTACATGTGAAAAGGTATGTAATCCAAAGAATAGCCCAGAGCATACTGACCTTTGTCCATGTCTATGAAGCATTTTTTTAATTGCTAATTGATGTGAGGGCACACACCACTATGGATAGTACTATCCCCAGGCTGGTGGGCCTGGACTATATAAGAAAGGTAGCAAGCTAAGAGAAACAAGCCTGTAAGTAGCATTCCTCCATGGTCTCTGCTTCAGTTCCTACCTCAAGGTCCATGCTTAAGTTTCTGCTCTAATTTTTCTCACTGATGAACTGAGAGTTGTATAAGGAAACTTCTTCTACTCCAGGTTGTTCTGGGTCATAATCTTTATCACAGCAATGGAAAGCAAACTAGAAATCACAACAAATATTATTGAATACATGCCTATTTGCTAAAAATAAGAATCAATTTTCATATTGAATATGTATATCCTTTGACAAAGGCTATCAAACAACTGTCCACTTTAGATATGATTTCAACATATCCATAGCACACATATGGGTGAATTAATTAGTTCTGCATCATTCTAGTCAATGGCAAAAGAAATCCCCAGTCAGGTCACTAAACTTACACATTAAAATAACATGGCTTCCCTCACGTCTCAGAGATGCTTAGATATAGAAACAATTCAAAATCATAGAACCCACTTGGTATTTCACCCAAGACTTTCAAATCATTTTCCAAAATCCTGGCATCAAAGCTATTGGCCTTCATTTCCATTCTCATATTCTATTTGAGAAGAAATTTAGAAGGGGTCAAAGTAGCTGTATTCTCACCTCTGACCTGCACTGACAATTTTAATTTCTCAAGGTTTGCTGCTGATTTACTAGACCTTGTCAGTTCCACAAGACTGTGACTCTTGCATTGGTCTCACATATGTAATAACTGTTGGGTGTTCTTAAGCAGTAAGTTTATCCAACTACAAACCAGGTATTATTGCTTGCCCCTGAATTTCCTCTCTAGAATTTTTCATTGTTTCTCTTCCTTCCACATAACTTTGCCTCAGTTCAAGTCCTATTCCACATCCAATAATGTTCTGACTGGAAGAATTCTAATCTTTCTTTTTTTTCTTTCTCAAAAGTAGATTCTACCATGCCTTCGTCTGTCCCACTGTTTCTTCTTTCCATTGACAAAACATCTGACAGTACGTAAAGTCTAAATAAAAGAGGTTTATAGAACTCACGATTCCAGTAGCTCAAAAGTCCAAATTCCATAGCATTTGGTATCTGGGTGAGGATCTCACAGCTGCATCAGAAACTGGAAGCGCTGTAGAAAGACAACTAGCCTCTTACAACCTGCTTACCTGAGATAGTCATGATTCATTTTTGAAGGTGGAGCCCCTATGACTTACTTCTTTTCTACTAAGCTCAAACTTGTAAGTTTTACTACATTCCAGCATGAGCACACTGAGGACCATACTGCATCAGAGAAAGCTTAGGGGAATAAATTACAGCACATGATCTTGCTATCACATGAGTGCCACTTAGGAGTTCTTCTAACATGTTTTTTACCTCTGTCAAATTGTTTCTCGTAAGCAAACTCTGACCTGCTGATATAATGCCAGCAGTATTACTGGACATGGCTCATTGCTTTGATTTGGCTCCTCAAACAGTATGTCTAACTAGTATATTAGTATATCACCAAAGAGGTATAGAATGTGATGCTGCAACATTAAAAGTATTTTGTTCACAAGGCATTTGAGTTCCTAAAATCCCTAATATGACCATAAATAGAGCCTCCAAAACAACAACAAAAACTTCATAATAACTTAATTATCCTAAAACTTCTCCTTGGGAACAGGCAAAGAAAATGGACTCTTAACTGCCCAAGCTTGAGATAAAACATACATTATCACCAAGACTACCATATATCTCAACAGTTCTCTCAGAAGATCTCCTTTGTCTTTCCAAAAGGCGATTCGGGGGTGTATATGTACCATAGGTGGAAAGAAAAGTGAAATTTATAAGAAAATGAATGTAACCAGAAATTATAAGTGAGGAGACCCAAAATCAGAAAGACAAAAACTGCATGTTCTCTATCATATGTGAATCTTACTTTATGACAAATATGTACATATGTGTGTGTGTTTTATGTATGTATATACATAGGCATGAGCATGGGTAAAGACTAAAAGCAAGAAAGAAGACCAAGATATGAAAGAAAAAAATGCTGAAGAAGGGTGGATAGAGGGGAAAAGGCCACATGTAACATGAAAGCAGAAAGGGAGCTGGAGAAACAAGAGGGGCAGGTGACTGGGGGACAAGGGCAGAAGAGAATTAATCAAAACAAAGTTTGTTTGAAAATGCCATAATGAAGCCTAACATTTTGTCTTCTAATTAAAAAAGCAAAATAAAATAAAAGTGATATATTTTCCTAGGAATAGCCTTCCTCTGCTCTGTCCTCACTAAAATGGTATATAAGCCCCAACGCCCAGCTTCCCTTTCAGTTGCATCCAGTGTGAATTCCCATACAAACATGCATGTAGGTGACAATGATATGACTTTTCTCTTGGTGATCTGTGTTCTGTCAGTTCAATTCATAGACCCAAATAACTGAACATAGGTAGATAGCAAAACCTTTCCTCTGCATTGCCAACTAAAGGGAAGATAGTGGAACAATAGGGCAAAAGCAAAGGCTCCTCAGTGGGATCACTTAAGATCTATGTCACTTGAATCTATCTCTACTATTATATTCCTAGCACCCTCTAAAACAGAAACTTTATGTGCATCTGGATAGTTCAAAGCAGACAGAAATAGAAACCAGAACAAGATCTGAAACTGTCTGACTAAAGGTATGATTTGAGAATGTTTAGTTTAGCTGGGTCTGTTGGCACATGCCTATAATCCCATACTGGAGAGACTGAGGCTGGAGTATCATGAGTTCAAGACACGTCTGAGCTACATGACACCCTGTCTAAACACTGAGAGGGGAGAAAGAACTGGACGAATCCACACCCTTATTGTTCTTTTCCAAATGGGAACTGAGTTGTCTTTTCATAGTATTTTATTTGTTCAATTAATGTTTCAATTACTCACTAGAAATGTTCTGTGATATTTCTCTTAGAAAATTTGATTCAATTTCACATTTAGAGTCTGCTATGCGGGCTTGACATAGACAAGGAATTAACTACTAAGAACAAAGGTTTTTCTATCGCAGGCATTGAGAAACTGCTTTTGCTGAAAAGTACTGACTCCTCACTTGGACTCACAAGAGCAGGCTGAAAGCCTGGCACCTCTGCTTTCATTTTCTATCTCCTTTAGGCATCGTACTTTCAGCTTTTAACTGAGTCCTGTTTCAGACTCCTAAAAAGGTACCTGAAAGTCTCTGTCACTTTCTATGTCTGAAGTCACCTCAGATCCAGTGGAGCTTCACAGGCAGATCACCCACAATACTATCACCCCGAAGCAGGAGCACTCATGTCACAGGAGCCATCTTGCAGAGCTGGAACTGAGATAATGATCAAGCAGACCGCGCTGGCCAGAACTCCTAGATCATGCATATCTCCCACCCTTTGTCCCAATTCTTCCTTTGTTCAAGCCCAAGGATTAACTCAGCGCCCCAAAAGTGGACTTGGGGTTCTCCTACCTAACCATCTTTCTTAGGGTTTTCCTTTCCATATGGATCAGACCTACAAACTTGCTGGAAAAACTTCCCCTTTCCATGCCCAACCCTACACTTTTTGCCCACGAAACAGCCCCTTGAAATTGTCATTTCCTCTGGTTTTATCTTCTCCCCAAATAGTTACCAAAGACGACTCCTATAGCATAATAACTACTTTTGCAAAGCATCAGGCATGGACTAGGCCAAAGATCTTCTACCAGACACCATAAAATTCCATAGAGGAATAAGACAGTAAAACAGTCAGGCCAACTTCTTTGAGCTAGCTATCGTTCACTCATCAATTTTCATGTGCTGGACACAGCGCTCAATTCTTTTTCTAAGTAATTTCAGTTAAGCCTTACAGCAGCCATATAAAATAAGTGACATTATTCCAATTTTATGATGCGCCCAAGGACATGGTGCTACTTGTACTTTAAAAAATTCAGATTTAAGGAGAATACTAGAGAATCTCAAAACACATGTTCTTCTATGCATTATACCACCTTCCAGCACTAGCAATAATCACAGCTTTTTGAAGTTAACTAGTGTCATGTACCAAGCAGGAAGTCAGACCTTCTTATATGTGCTACCTCCTGCAATTCTCAGAACAATGTCACAAAGGAAATATTATTATTTTCATTTCAGAGACCCGAAAACTAAAAAGAAAGTCACTTATCTTAGAGAATTGTTTCCTAGGAACCATTAACAGCATGCTCCCACAGCAGTAAACGGCATGCTAAATGTGGGCTGACAGGAGTTTGCTGAACCATATTATATGGTTAATGACCTTAGTCACTTAGATATCTCCCGCAACACACCTCTCTACACCCACCTCACCCCATATTATGGCCTCATGGTTTATATTCTAAGCATTTTAAGACGTTCCCTTAATTCTCTTGGCCCTTCCATGGTGAGCCCTCCATTTTGTAAGTCAAGAGAATCGCTGACTCATTTCAACAATATGACATTGTAGGTTAATTCTGGAAAAAAAAAATGGTCCACTAGCAAATGAATGTGTGTTTTTTTCTAGAGAACACATGTCATAGTTTGTGACCACAGGGTATGGTCAGTAGTACCCAGAGCTGATTTTGTTTTCAGCATGTTCTGGAAACTATTTTCTAGTTCTCATTTCCGAGTTGCATATTATATATAAATAATGTACAACCATTTAATAGTTACTATATTTTTTGCCTCAGAAATATCCTTGGATTTATTTTTTACCTCTAATGTGAGTGCCACCCACATCCACCCAGAAGTCAGATGAAATACTATTTAACAAGAAAATAGTAAAAGCTAAACGGTGCCCCCAACACCAAAGTCACCGCAGAAGCAGAAGGGAAAAAATTCTCTGAGCTTTCGTGATCAGATTTTAAAACCCAGAAGCAGGTCTTCCCTTGTTTATCCGTAGGTTTTCTGGAAGTTTCCCATAAACTCAATGCCATGGCCAAAGTGGCAGTGGGTGGGTAAGGATAGAAGTAATAGGAGGAGGAAATAGAAATCTATTTCAAGATGGGGTAGAAGTGAGGATCTAGACAAGCTATTATGTCTCCTCTCGCAAGCTCTCATGTTCCCTGTAGTCCAGGGCGAGCCATGCACTGCAACGTGATGTATCTCCCAACTGTTGGTTAGCTGCCTGTCACCATGATGACACACCTGAGTAAAGAAAGCTTCAGAGGAGAAAAGACTGATTTTGCCTCGTGACTTCAGGAAACGTCCTGGTTGAAAGGCAGGGCTGGAGAAAGCTGATCATGGTCAGGAAACAAAATGCAGGGGAGGAGATGTGGATCCCAATACTCCCCACAGTGATCCAGTTCCTAGAAATATACTCCCTTCTAATGAACTTTCCACTGCCTCGGAATAGTGCCTCCAGCTGGGAGTTAAGCCTCTATTATGTACCTTTCAGAGTCATTTCAGAACCAAACCATAACAAAATCGTCTGCAGCAAAGTCTCAGGTTTGAATTTCAAAGGCACCATAGGATCCAGTCCATCCACAGAACTGTAAGCCACATAAATGGCTGCTAAAGAACATAATACTCTATTTGATACTGGAGGTAGTTGTTATTCAGAAATAAGAAAGTGCCAAGAAGATGAGGTGACAGGAGGCAGAGCTGCTAGTCCACCTATGGTGAAGGTGAAAAACATGAAAAATATGTATGTAATGAGATTTCTAAGAAAAATTTCTCCAGTCCACCAACTTCTAGGGGTTTGTTTGTTTGACCAGTTATATGACATGGCTCCAAACTAATTAAGATGGGGTATTCATTTAATCATACTATTTAAAGAAATTACATCATTTTATGGAAAGCTAGTTTGGGATTCATAATAATGCAACTTGGTTATGCTATGGCTACACTGATAAATTTTGGAGTTTAGAACAGTGTGAAACCGATAGGCAGTCAGTAGAAACCACATGACATTGACTGTGGCTGGGAATGAAAGTCGGTGGTAGAAGCCTTACTTAGCATGTGTGAAACCCTGAGCTTAAACCATAGCCCTCCCCCCACCAAAAAAACCTCTGAATTTAGGTCTTCTCCTGGGCTAATGCTGTGTGCTCTGACCTTCTCTGGAGACATACTGCAGCTCCTCTTTAGCCATGTGTTCAGTATAAGAAGCCGCAGATACCCATGCTTGCTATATATGCACACTTAGTGCATATTTTTACTTAGAACATTTTCAAGTTATGGTGTATTAGCATTTAACCACATTGTAAATCAAGGGGCTTGCATATATCATTTTAATTTTGATATGAATTGAATAAATACTGTATTAACAGTTTCTAGAGAACATATAACTAACCAGATAGGAATACAATAAAGACAATATACAATTCCTTAAAGAGAGTGTATGTGGTTTTCCCCCACACTCAAACATCAGCGATTTCATCAGCAATCCCAAATTCATCACACTGCAGTTTGAGTTAGTCTCCTCTTATGCTGTCCTCACTGGAAATCAAGACTCTTTAGTCTCCTTTACAATGTCTTAAATGATATTTTAAAATTTCCTCTTGATCTTTCCCTTGATTGGCCAAGAAGCTCTGACTCCCCAGCATGTTATAAAGTTTTGTGTATAACTTTATAATCATCCTCTGGCTCTTGGGGAACTTTCTCAAAGTTCTTGCCTCTTTTTATGATGGCCTATAGCTACCTAAAAAATAAGTAACCTTAAAACAGCAAATCAAGAATTAACATTATTCTTCATAGTTTGGGGAGGGTATGACCCAGCTTTGCTAGCTTGTTTTATATGAGAAGGAGGCTTACAGTAAGATGCTGTGGAACTTTGAATCATGTTGTGCTTGTTCATATGGATGATGGTTAATGAGATTTGTAAGCTAAGAGTTCAGCTAGAGTTGTCACTAGAAAGCCTACAAGTTGCCTGTCTCTTCAGTTTGCCTTGGTGTATTAGTTCATTTTCTGTTGCTGTAGCAAAATCCCCAAGTTTGGGGTTAGTTACTTAGAAAACAATTCTGGTCAGCCTATGTTCAAGAAGTGGGGAGTTCCACTTCACCATTCGAAGGAAAGAGTGACTTTAAAAGAAGAGCCAAGCATATGTTCAAATCACCACAGCAGTTCTCTTTGTTGAAGAATCTCTTGTCCTTTTTGGGTGAAGAAAAGAAGTAGGGCTCCACTTTCAGAGCGCGAATCCAAAGCCAGGGCGTCTGTGAGAGATCTCAGGGTTGCTTGTGGCAAAGGGCAGAGAAACATCAGGACACAATCTCAAGCAGGAACGTTCAGTACTTGTTACTGAAGTGAAAAGGTGACATGAAAGAGGTCTGAGGTCTTCAGAAAGAGGCTCTTGTTGCAAGGGTGAAGGAGCTCAAGAGAGCATCAATCTAATCAGAGAGCACTCAGGGCAGCGCTCCTCATGAGCAGACCTAAGATCTTTGTTCCGGTGTACTATTGTAGGATTCTCCAGAGTCTGCTTCAGAGCACACACAGGAAGTTTCTGGTCCCACTAAGCACTACCAAAACTCCAGTAAACTCCACTCCCAAGAGAAAGTGGAAGACTACCCAGAATAAAAAGACCGATCTTAAATGGCGTGTTTCTGAGAAATTGCCAAAGTCAGGAGAGGGTATGATTGGTTTGTGCTCTTCTCAAGTTACACACTGGAGTTTTACTGAGAGCCTTTTATTTCTTCAGGCAAAGAAAGGAGGTGAGGAAAGAGGTGGAGGCAGTGGCTTTTATAATTGCTTGAGATACAAGAAGACTAGCTTGGCTGACTGGATGCTCACATTTGAGGACATAAACATACAGGGAAACGTCCATTAGCACAAAGCCTGGCACAGAGTATGTGCTCGTAGAACCAGAGATCTGAGAGAGCTGTCTGGCCTCAATCTAGGCCTGCTGTGCCTTCTGTTGGGTACAGGGACAAGAAGAAGACAAGGTAAGAAGATTTAAAACACAAAGAACATCATGTACCTCTGAATTTCATACTGACCCGAACAATAAAAATGGTATTTTATTGTGCATTCATATTTAGATTGTATCATGTCAAAATCGAGAGAGAGACAGAGAGAGAGACTTTCTTCAATAGTGGTTCCCTCAGTGAAGTACATGTAGGTGCCTTTAAGAACCAAGAACCGGTACCATGGTTACCTCCATGTGTGAATGAGTTGTCACACTGATTGAATATGGTCACTTAATCCCTTATTGTTCAGACAGTGGTTATGAGCTTTCGTCCAAGCAGGACATTAGGTATTGGTAAGTTGGCAAAGATTCATAAGATAGAATCTGTCCCCCAGTAGTGACAATTGAGCCATAGGACTTGAAAAATAATTTACACCACAACCTGCCAGTGTAGATAGAATTTGGTTAGTTTGATTGTGCCTATAATTAATCCGACACCCGCCTGTGAGCGAGCAGGAAGTCAATCAGTTGCTTCAATGTGGCTTAATGGAAGGCATCACAGCTCTTCATACCACTCTCCTCCAAGTCTTGCAATAGTCTGGGATCCAAAGACAGCTTCTGAGGCAGGATCTGTGCAGACTACACTGAATGACTGAAGCAGGCCGGGGATGCCCACAACAAACGCGAACAGATGGTCATCATACAGAGCAGAGAAACCACTCTCAAAAAGGTGTGTTCAAATAAGAGTCTGTTTTGCCACGGTGTGAATCAGCTCCACAAAGCAAAGTGGAGCTAGGAAAGCAGCAGAGATTTCTAACAGTCAGAGAGTCCTGCTACCCAGAAGCCTGAAAGAGTGAAAAGGAGGATGAATTCCAAAGGGCGGTGATGCCTCTACCGCTGGGATAGGGCGCCGCTGGAGAGAATATCTACTATAGCTTAGTCCAGAAGCAGGGAGAGAGAGTAATACGTTCTTCCAACAGGAATATAGGCTGGAGGTCCTGGTGCACAGGGGCTTCTGCCTACACGGCAATAAAAGGGGCACAACTTTTCCCCTTTTGAATGCACTGACTCAGTTTCAAGCACAGTGGTGTCTTAACTCCATTTTAGCCTTCGTGAATTACTGAGCCATCTCTAAGAGTCTGACGGGTGCTCTTGACATCCTATCTGCTGTACCAAAAACCTCAGGTGAAAGATTCATCATCCTGTCACAGAGAGTCCCTAGGGAAAGTCAATGGATGCAGAACTTCTGTCTGCAATGAGTGGCAATTAAATCCTAGAACCACCAGAACGTCAGACCCAGAATTTCCTCTCCCTAGCCACACTGTGTCTCATTAACTCTCGGTGTTTGCCTAATATCTCTAAAACCCCTCCCTTCCGCTGAAGCCTAGAGGGTGAATGGATGTCAGGGATTCACAATGGCATGGGTTGTAATCCTTTTAGTTTCTCTATTTTCCTCCCTGTTTTGTCTGGAGAAGAAAGGGAGCTCAGCCATCCCTTACATTTCTCTCTGTCAGGGTCTTTTTGTTTCTGACTACTGTAAGAAAATAACCAAGGCGTAGTAACTTACAAAGAAAGGAAAAGAAACCTAGCTGGTATTCTGGGAGGCTGAAAGTCCATATTCAAGTGGCCCTTCTGGTTAAGGGCACACCACTTTCTCTGGTTCTATCACAGCATAGAACAGGAAGAGAAAGGGAAGCAGGAATCTACAGAAAGATCTAAATGTAATGGATGGCCACACACTACACTAACGTAACCTTGAGATAACTAAGCCACTCTGAGAGACCAGGATCAACCCCTTCTGAGGAGAGCATAGCGCCTCTCTCATCTAATTAGTGGTCACTAGTCCCCACACCAGAGACAAGGCCCCCAGCGCATAAAAGCTTTGAAAAACATTTAAATAAAATGTGATCCTGAGCAGTTAGATTCTAGAACTGAACTAAAAGCTCACAAGTTTGCTGTGTGAGTTTGATGGGCTTTAGTTATATCCTATACCCCTGAGGATAGATGTGCTAAGCTAAAGCTGTGAACATGCTTCAAAACTACCATGAAAGCTATGCCACTATAGGCCTGGCTTGCAATGGTGTTGTCCTTGAGAACCATCATATTCTTTGAGCATGATCACGTATCCCTTCCCATTTCCTATGTGTTTGCAAGTGTGCACAACACAGAACCTCAACAAATTTCCAGGAATGTGTGTATTGTGAGTAAAATAGGGTAAGATCACATGCTCAGCAAGGCAGTACAAGAAAACTGCATTGATATATGTAAACTATGAATCCCCTCCAAAGTGTAACTTTCTATTCCCAGCTATACTGTGGGAATCTGAGCTCTAAATTGTGGAGGGTGACCCCTGGGCTGGGGCAGCTGTGTGCAAACTGCTAGTAAAGGCGAAAAGGAAATGGGTAACCATGGAGGATGAGGAGGAATTGTAGGGCTAATCCTGTGTTTAGGAGTGTGTATGTGTTAAAATCCCATAAATAAGAGAAAAGGGTGTGATAGTTAAAGTTCCTCCTATTCACGTTGTATGCTCAACATTTTCACAATTAAAATAAGGTCTTCTGGGTATGGTAGGCTCCTGTAGCAGCACACAAAGGATTTAATCCTAGGCCATGCTCAACTATCCAGTAAGAGGGTGATAATAGTAGTAACCAGTGGCCTTGGTAGCCATGGTCGTAATAACAGCTAACATACAGAAACTTCTATGCTGCAGGAATTGTTCTAAGTACTTATACAAATTAACTCATTTTACTTAAAACAAAATTTACAGAATGTCACTAATATGCTCATCAGAATGAGGAAACCAAGGCAAATAAAATCTTAGTGAATTGCTCAAACAACTAATTAACTTGGTTTTCATGCCAATTCTTGGCTCCATGGCAGTTGTTTATAGGTATGACCCTAGCAATGCTTTTATTCAATATAAACTCTGGACTGTTTGGGTATAGTTTATTAATCTGGATGTAAATGCATTGTTTTATAATACAGTACAATGTCATTTCACAGAAATCCTCTGAATTTCAAATTTCAGGCCAGTGACAAAGACCATGGTGAACGTACACCTTAGTGTTCCTCGTTGGAAAGGTCACTCTGCACAAAATAACTGAACAAAAAGCCTTTTCTGTGGTTTGGGGACCCACTCAAAGTTGATGACAATCCCCATAAAGTCCTTCACAGAATCAGCGACATTCAAAGAACTGCCATTCCAGTGTGGAGTGGTTGGCTCCAGAGGCACCTATGTCAGTTAATTTAACTAAAGCTCTCTCCATTAACCTCTGCAGAGAATTATAAAAAGCACAGCACTCACCTACCATTTGATGGCTTAATGGTATACTTTCTTTACTGTCATTGTTCCTTCTATCCATTTAGGTTACTCATTGATTTGAAAGGAATCTGGAGCTGATTTTACACATACCACAATATCAGAATAGAAGAAAGGTAAGAGGCACTGTAATATAGTAAAAAGGTATATATCAATTATCTATTGCTGTGTAAAAATCCTAGTGATTTAAAAATAATAATTGTTTGCTTATTTTGTGCTTGACTCTTCAGTTTGAGAAGGGCTAGGCAGCACCAACTCCTTTGTATTTTAGGCAGCATCAGGTAGGATAGCTTACCTGGAGCCTGGAGAAATCCTTTCAAATTGGCTTCCTAGCTTGACTGGTGACTATTAGTGGAGACTTCAGGTTTAGTTGGGGACAAGGAATGCAGTTCCTTTCCACAGCAGCCTTCTCCACAGGGCACCCAGCAACACCATCCACCAACATTCTGAAGACAGCCCTTCAACATTTGTAGCTAGTTAGTCGCGTGCAGATAAATCCCTTAAATGTACAAGTCACTTAGCACTATCCTAGGCCCCTGACATCAGCTAATGTTGTAGCAATATGACCATAGAATAGCTATAAAAAGATAGATAATGATGAACTGATTCACTTTCATCAGGCATCACAGTCTGCAGAGAATACAGAAGTGGACAAGAAATAGGTCTTGCCCTCCTGTAACATGGACAAATGAGTGCATGTGGCATAATAAATAAGTAAATAATAAGGTGACTACATGGTATTGACTAACCAATTAAGGAGAGACAGTGCTCATGTATGAAATTTATCAAAAAATAAAAAACCCAAAGGAAAAGTTTCATATTTTGAAGCATTGTAGACATTGGGTTCAAATTAGTAGTGGTTGGCCCTTAATGCAACATAACAGATGGCTTTATGCACTAAAAAGCAAAGCTTCATAACCACAGTGGAAGTTAAATTTCTAGCAAAAGAAAATCTAAGAAGGTTTTAATAGAAATAGTACTCAACTTGAAGTTTAAAAAGGTAAGTTTGTATGCCTATATAAAAACATTTTTCTGTGAATTGATATTCCTGTGATTCAATATTTTCTTTCTACTCTCCTGGAGAGTTCATGGAAAGGAAGTTGGGAAATAAGCAAACAATTGGAGCAGTCTACCCTATATCAAAACAGTATTAGTCATGTAGATGAATACTTCTCTACCTTTTTAGAACTAATTATAGCCAAGTGACTTGCATTGATCAATTAATAAGAACAAAAGTGACCCATGTTGGTTCTACTTAGACCTTTTATACCAAATTGTCTTCTCCCGATGCTCACAACTACTAGCAGTGTTTCAGATCATGGATGCATTGAAACTTTGAATCTCAGAGATGATAAGGACCAGAACCATAGTTAGCCTGTAGTGGTCAAGTGTTAGAAGAAGAAAGCCAACATCTGTTGTAACATACTGACATATTTAGGTTATTCATTAGAACAGCAAAACCTAGCCCATTCTGATTAAAATAAATTCTGAAATTGCCCCCTTCATCTAAATGCCAAAAAAAAGTATAAGGCTAAAAATGTTACTCAATTGTTTGCTGATGTTCCAAGCATTATATAGAGAAACTTAGAGACATAATCTCATTTACTTTCACAGCTTCATGATTTTAAAGTCATTACTTCTTTCCTATGGATAGAGAAACTAATAAAAGTTAAGGAAGTGTCCCAAGGTTGCATAGCAGGGAAGAATCATTACAGAAAACCTAATTTTTCATTATGTAATGAGGAATTTGCTCATTTTATGCAATGCCTACGAATTCACAATGATATTTCACCTTAAATGTCCATAATTTCTTTAGTAAATAATGTCTCTTATTCTGAAGTTAATAACAATATTCTTGGCAACTATACTTTGGAGACAACTGAGAAGAGTCTTGATTCTAGCTGCATTATTTGTTATATGTGGGACATTGCCCAATAATAAATAATTTTATTCAAATTAAGGAATAAGGATTACCCTTAGAAACTATTTAAATCAATTATGATCTTCATAATATGAGTGATAAATACTCATCTTTGATTCATGGTATTTTTTTTCTTTCTGATCTCTGATAAAGTCAAAGGGTTAGATTTCCCTTGGATACCATAGAACCACATAAAAAATGCACAGTTAGACAAAAACAATGCACTTTAAGACTTGTCTTGATACTTGTGCATCTGTCACAGATGTGAACTAGAATTTTCTTAACCACCTTGCCAATTCAGACTCCAAGTCTTGGCAAGAGCCAGAAAGTCACAATAAATGGGACCAAGCACAGTTAAGAGACATATTAAACACGTATGTAGTGGAGCTAGGAAACGTCACCTGGGGAAGAGATGGGCACAATGGAGAGACAAGGGCTGAGCTAGGACTGCATAGAAGAAAGGCTACAGTGGAAGAAAATCCAGTTGTTGTTGTTTTTATCATTATTCACCTTTATTTGCTCCTCTGGCTTACATCACCCCTCTTCCTCTTTTTCTTTTTAATTTCGGAGTTTATTTGAGTTTCAAAAATGGAATCCAAAGAAATGATTGGCCAGGAATAAGACAACATTTAAAACAAGAAGGCATTCAGAGAGTTCCTCTTTGGCAACTTGAGCTGTGTATTTTTATATACTGGATATAGAGGCAAAGTTACTTGACTGACCACAGCTAGACATTTTCCTTTTTTGTGCATTACCCAGTGGAGTGTTCCTAGTGGTGCTTTAATTTAAATTACTCCTCTTAACTAACTCCTTCTTTTCTAATTAAAAGTTATGGACATTTTAGCCTGTGCATCTCTTTCTTTCTTTCTTTCTTTTTTTATTTTTCAAAACAGGGTTTCTGTAGCTCTGGCTGTCCTGGAACTAGCTCTTGTAGACCAGGCTGACCTCAAACTCACAGAGATCCGCCTGCCTCTGCCTCCCGAGTGCTGGGATTAAAGGCGTGCACCACCACCGCCCGACCTGTGCACCTCTTTCATGCTACGCTTCCAGTTCCTCTCGACTCATTCTTGCCATTAATGTTCATTTTTATTACTGTGTAAAATGCCTAAACGAATCAGCTTAAAAGAGGAAAGATTTATTTTGGTTTGTAATTTTAGACGTTTCACTCTATTGGTCCCTTTGCCCATGAAGAAAGATGGCCCTGGCCCATCATGGAGGGAAGTGCATGGTTTGGCAAAGTTTCTCACACAATGTCAGTATGGTTTGGGGAGCAGGGAAGAGGAAGAATAGGAATGACTTCTAGGATCCTAACATCACCTTCATATCAACCTCAATGACTTAGCTTCTCACAAGCCCCACCTCCTAATAGTTTGCCTCCAGCAAATAAGTCTTTGAAGAACAGTTCAGACTCAAAATATAATAAATATGACTACCCATAATTGGTGATCACTGGTAAAGAAATCTCTATTTGTTTTCTTTCAAATGTCTAGTAGAGTTTGGTGTTCAATTTAATTTTTTTTCTTTCTCTCAGTTGTGGCATGGTGAGTTAGTTTGCCAGTCATTTCCTTCTTTGAGCTGGACTTCAATCTACTACTCAGTGACCAAGGTGAGATCTTCATGAAAGTGACTGATTTGTGTTCTAGTTCTATTATGCCTCTTTTTGTCCTCTTCGTTTCCATGTTGTGGCTGCAATAACACCAAGTAAATTTTTAAAGAAAAGCTTCAATTTAACACCAAACCGTATTAGACATTTGAGAGTCTGATTAGGTGATGAGATTGGCTTAGGAGTCTAAGCAAACTAGTGTGTTGGTTAGCAGCTTTTATGGTGGTACTGAAAGTTTCTCTTCAATAATTTCAATTAAGTGGCTTCTTGGAACTTTCTAAAATTCAATACTGTGGGGGCTGGGTTTTTTGTTTTGTTTTTGCCTAAAACAATATGTTTTATAAAACTTACCCACCATAAGGAAAGAAAGAAGGAGGGGGATACTGCTGCTTTTAAAATGCTTGTACTTTAGGGCTGATGTATAGTTTGAACAAAATATCTTCTCAGAATTGAATGTCCTTAGTCTTGAGTCTCAAAGGCACAATGTGAAAGTGCGGGCAAAGATCAATTGGTTATAAGGCTCAGTGTAAATTTTAATGGAGACTGAACTATGCCAGCATTTTTATTAGGATTTCTACAATTTTTGCTGCCAGTCTGGTTAGAAATGGCCGTGGGATTTGAGTGGTTTTTCCCAATTGTATATCACTAAGGAACCAGTTATTCATAGTGTGTGATTTTTCTTTGGCATGAAAAAATTTCAGAAATACATATTTGATAATTCAGCAGACGTTTGTATATATTTAACTATATGTCAAATTTAACTTGAATCTTGGCATATTTTCCCTACCTCCTTAGATCCTGTGTAGATGAGAAGGCTGTGCTGTGGGAACAGTGTACAATCCTGTTTGTTGTCTTCACATTAAAGCTTCCAAACAAACCGTGGTTGCTGCCTCCCTCACTGGCTTTCTGATTCCAAAAGAACCAGAGATAGGGGAGCAAGAGAAAGAGGATTTCCTGTTCACAAAGCCTGCCAGGCCCTTAAAGTTCGCTTTTATTCTCAGAACATTTACAGAGATTTCCCCTGAGGCATTAATCTGAACTTTCTGTGAACCAGACTAATGTAGCTCCTCCCCTGACTGCTTCCTTTCAGTGTTTGTATACTGCCTCAAGTCCAGGACACTCCTTATAGGTCCCGGATGACTCACATTCTTTTGCTGTCAGTGATGTTTCTCTAGAATAAAATGTGCATAGCTCCAGGCTGGCCATCTCTCCTGCGTGCAGTCTCCTCTAACCCCAAGAAAATCTCTGACCTCAGGGCGCCAGACAACTCCAGGGCTGCACGCTCACAACAGAGCAACGGTGTTTAGTGTTTTCATGCTTCAATGAGATCTGAGTTTAGAAGAGCCCTATTTTAAAATAGCTCTCTCTCTCTCTCTCTCTCTCTCTCTCTCTCTCTCTCTCTCTCACACACACACACACACACAGCAGAAATGTTTGTTCCCTCCCTATTTCAAGTAACGTATGTATAATATAATGTAATAGATATCTGTGAAGGCACATTCTACCGCCCGACTTTTACATATTATTTTTAAATCATCTTTTAATTTCCAGCTTTTAAAACACCTCATTTGAATTTTAGTCATCTTATCAAACTACTCACACACACAAAGAAACTGTAGGTCATTTTTATGAAAATAACATCCACAGACAGGTAGCAACTTTTATCTGCTTCTCTGTATTAGGTTGCATCTATATTCTTTATTAAATACATTCATATGTAAAAGTACCCCATTTTAGGAATAAAAGTCTTTAAATTACTTTTTAAAAATTGGCTGTTGCTGATTTTCAAATTTTATTTTCAGTGGCTAATATTAATATTTCTTATGCTTCTAATTGCTTGTTGACCCTCTTATATTTTCTGTGTAAACACTTAAATTGTCTGTAAATTATGACAATTTAACTTCTTTCATTCAGTTCTTAAAACTGAACTTGACTTCCTTGTCTTTTGCAATCTTTAGAAACTTTTTGTTTGTATATGAATAATTTATTCAAATATATTTAATTGCTAGCAAAAATTAGTTCAATAACTTTTAAATGTTCTCCATTATGTTTTATTAATTAAATTTATTTCTTTATTTTACATACTGACCACAGTTTCCCCTCCCTCCTTTCCTTCCATTCCTCCCGTCTAACTTTCCCCAATCAAAGGGGCAGGCCTACCATGGGTGTCAGCAAAGCATGGC
>PVIU01025941.1:0-22843 GCA_004026605.1 Ondatra zibethicus | reverse complement strand
GGATGGAAATAGAAAACGCTATCCTGAGTGAGGTAACCCAAACCCAGAAAGATGATTATGGTATGTACTCACTCATTAGTGGACCCTAGCTATAAAATAAAGGACACTAAGCACTTAGCTCACAAGCCCAGAGAAGCCGAATAACAAGGTGAACCCAAAGAAAGCATACACAGAACCTCCTGGAAGTTGGAAGCAAACATGATCATCAAGCAAAAGTTGGAAGCCAGGGGGCGGGGATAGAGGTGGGAGGTGATGATTTTTTTTAATGTGTTCTTGGGTTCGGTTTGCCATTATGTTATTGAAATTTTTGCATTCATGTTCATGAGTGAGATTGGTCTATAATTCTCTTTCTTGGTTGGATCTTTGTGTGGTTTTGGTATCAGGGTAACTGTAGCTTCATAAAAAGAGTTTGGCAATGACTGTTCTGTTTCTATTATGTGAAACACATTAAGGAGTATAGGCATTAGCTCTTCTTGGAAGTTCTGGTAGAATTCTGCATTAAAACCATCTGGTCCTGGGCTTTTTTTGGTTGGGAGGTTTTTGATGACAGCTTCTATTTCCTCACGATTTATAGGTCTATTTAAATTGTTCACCTGGTCTTGATTTAATTTCGGTATGTGGAACACAAAATAAACATAAATGAAGCACAATTCAAAAAAAAAGAAGTAAGTCCGGCCAGCTTATGAAAAGGCAGATGTCCAATTATCCCGAAGCGCCACGTTACGCTGTGGAGACTGCAAGGTGCGCTCCCTGTTGATCCTTTTCAGGAGCTTTTGCAATGCCACTAGTTTGCATTTTAGAACCAAAAATATCCTTTCATTTAGGGGCTGTGAATGTGTGAAATACTGAGAATCAATAATTCTAAACAAATACAACATATGTTGAAATCCCAACTCCCACTACCTCAGAATGACTTTATTTGGAGACAAGTCTTTACAGAGGTAATAAAGATAAAGTGTAGTTATTGGGGGCTATAGTAAAAACCATTATGACTTTTATCTTCTTAGAAAGGGATATCTGAATATGGACAAAGATTGCTGACATAAAGACTTAGGAACAAGGCAGCCATATGCAAGTGACAGAGGCCTAGGAAAATGGTCTTTTCCTCATAGCCTGCCTGAGCCCTCCCTCCCTGTTCAAACTTTGATTTGTCATTCCTAGCCACCAGACATGGGTTTTCTAGTTGTTGTTGTTAGGTAGTGGTGGTGGTACTGGAGATTCAACCAAAAGCCTACCACTGTGATAATTGCAGACCTGAATTTATGTTCCTGAAGCTTTCTTCTCTGTGGTTTAAGCCTTCCAAATCTTCGGGAATGTATTATAGTAGACCTGAGTCTGATCAGACTAGCTCAAGTCTGACTTGTATGTTCTGCAAGCTCTTTCCAAGTGTGTTATAAATTCCTTCTGCAGCCAGGGAAAATGGGAGCTGTTGTTTCTTTCAAGCACCTGCTTACATATGAAGGAATAAGGTTATATGTGAGGGAATATGTAAGGCATTGTCACTGAAGAACAAGAGAGGGATGTCCTGGAGAAGTTTTCTCAAAGCATGACAATACAGAGGTTCCCAACGAGACCAGTTTTTTTTTTTTTCCTTCTTATCCTGGAGATTGAATCTAGAGTCTAAGCACTGTATTTAAGAATATTATCTCTGGAACTGGAGATGACTCAGTAGTTAAGAATGCAGTCTACTCTTCCAAAGGACCTAAATTAGATTCTCAGTACCCACAAGGTGGCTCATAACTCTAGTCCCAGTGAATCCTACTCCCTCTTCTGGCTTCCACAAGTACTACTTGCATGTAGTACACACACATACAGGTCAAACACCTATACACACAAAATAAAAATAAATAATTTTTAAAAGAGAATATTAAGTCTCTGTCCCTCGCCGCTAGAATTTTATAATGAAAGACAAAGCTCACTGCACCTACCATTTCCACATACTACACAGAGTAGCATAATGCATGCTACTGTTTAATTAATTTATTTAATTAGCTTTAAATAGGCTAATTAAATAAATGAACAACAGTAGAAAGCAGAGAAAAACAGGTTTACTCAATGTGGTTACATTGGGGAAAGTAACAAAGGGTTCATTGGCCCCTTCCTCCACAAGTCCATCTTTTGATATCAATGTAAGGTTTAAAAAGCAAGAGGCAGGCATAGCTACAGTACAGGTGAAGATATGGTCCTACTCATCATTAACTTATCAATGTTTTGTTTTAGTTTCAATATGTCCTGTAGGTTGAAGTGACAAATTGTCAGAACTGTGTGATAAAAAGCAAATTTCTGCAAACTAAGCTGCTGGAGGCTTTGACTACTGGAGTATTTCCAGTTCCTTGGGGATTATCGTTTTATTTATAGTGTGATAACCAATGTGAGGCACACAAGTATTTTGTAGACCAGTGGTTCTCAACCTTCCTAATGCTGCAACCCTTTAATATATTCCTTTGTGGTGACCCCAACCATAACATTATTTTCATTGCTACTTTATAATTGTAATCTTGCTACTGCTATTAGTCATAATGTAATTGTTTTTAGAGAGAGGGTGTTGTAGAATATTATTTTAAGGTGTGCTACATTTGTTTACGCTTTGGAACATTTGTTTAATGATGCAAAGATGTGTTGCATTCTTTTATGTTGCATTTGTTTAACTCTGTAAAGCTGTGTTACTTTGCCTGTCTGAAACACCTAATTGGTCTAATAAAGAAGTGAATGGCCAATAGCTAAGCAGGAGAAAGGATAGGTGGGGCTGGCAGGCAGAGAGAATAAATAGAAGGAGAACAAGAGAGAAAGGGGTTAAATGATTGATAGAAGGAAGAGGACTCCAGTGGCCAGTCACCCAGCTACACATCCAGACACAGAATAAGAAGAAAGGTTTACAGAAATAGACAAAGGTAAAAACCCAGAGGCAAAAGGTAAATTGTATAATTTAAGAAAAGCTGGCTAGAAACAAACCAAGCTAAGGCTAGATAGTCATAAAAAAAAATAAGCCGCAGTGTGATTTATTTGGGAGCTAGGTAGTGGATCCCCTTAAGAGTAAAAAAGTAAGAAAACAACAAAGGGGTTTGTCAAAGGGGTTGTGCCCCACAGGTTGAGAAATGGTGATGCAGAGACAGTCTTCACTCCTGCCAGGGTGGCCACAGTGCCACTCGGGTTTGAAATACTGAGAAACTGGATTCTAGTTCCTGTCCTCAGGAAATGTAGAGATGGTCACTTAGAAGCAAAGCTAAAGGGAAGAGAGAAAAATCATGGTGCTATGTGCTTGTGATCTCTGGAAGCTTGTGGTCTGTGGAAAGCTTGTGATTTAGTTTCCCTTCATTTTGGCTATGCAGTTTTTTTTTCTGTCTTGTATTTCTCTGAGTAAACACCTAGTAAGTTATTACTTATGGCATGGTTTGGCTAATCTCAGAAGAGTCAAGATTGGGCATAACATTAATCTGTAGTGGTTGCGTGGGGGTGGCAGAGACAGAGACAACAGAGACAGAAACTGGGAACAAAGACTAGCCCTCAAGTTCTCTGTGGTTATTGTAGTCCTCATTTTCCATTGGGACATTCTTCTCCATTTCCCCTTCATCTATGACCTTGGTGTGACTTTGCTGTCTGTACAGGAAAGGAACATTGTCTCTTCACACTCTGTTCACTTTAGGAGGCTTGGCTTTAAGGAGAGCAAGCCTGTTTGGAGCCAATGACTTAAAGATACAATCCAGTCCCATTCTATATGACAGTTGGCTTCCAGAAACAACTGAACAGCTTGTCTATTTCATGGAGGAATATTCTATTTCTCAATCTCACAGTGAATATTCATTGGACACAGAAAACATGGAAAGATCAAAGGAAGAAAAGCTATCAAGACAGACAGGTCCCTGAGTCAGGTGTAGTAATAACAACTGTAATCTCAGCACTTAGGAAGAGGAGTTCAAAAGCCATTCTCAACTACACAGTATGTTTCAGGTCAGCCTGGGCTATATGTGTCCATGTCTCAACAAAAACAACAAGAATGAAATATAAACACATTCCTGGCCTTCAGGAAACATTCAGTCTGATTTTGGGGAGTAGAGCAGCAAAAAGAATAGTTCTTAATCAACTAGTCATAAAAATGTTACTTCAATGCGCCAAACTGAACTTTTGCCAAAAAGGCATCCACCCATCTCTTCATACAAAAATCCATTCTTTCTGTAGCAAATACTAATATAAGAATGGTGAATTAGATAGATAAGGCCTCAGATCTCTTTGGAACCACCACCCAGGACAGCATTCAGGTGTGGAGTAGAGTCAGTCTGAGCCTATAAGACAAGCAGTGTATTGTTATTGTGAGAAAGCCAGAGAAATGTGACTGTCCAAGCCCTTTGTAGCCCAGAAGATCGTGAGTGAATTCAAGATATTGGACGCTTACTTATTTATACTGTTGAAGGTTTGCTTTTGCTTTGATTTGACTGTTACTATGAATTGGCCATTCCCTCTTGGAATATTTAACTTTTTTAACTATATAAGATCCCACAATTAGGAGACTTTGGATATTTTCGAAGAGAACTTGATCTTTTAAATTGTTGAAATTTTTAAAAGACTGAAACTCTAAAAAGATAGATTATAGTTTATGTTGCTTTTGTTTCTTTGTTTTGTTTTTTACTCTCGAGGATTTTTTTTTTTTTTTTGCCATTTGCCATTAAGCTGTCAGCAGTGAAGAAATCTGGCCCTTCCGGCCTCCTTGGACAATGGTTGTGCTTGCAGACACCATTTTCTGCTTTGGTGCACAAGTAGGCATGCCATTCATTATCATGACCGAACTGAATTCTACTCTTAAAAGATGCCCTTGCTTTTCAGTGTCTGTCTTTGCAAAATACTTCTAGGGGAAAACTGAATTATATACCAGATATATCAGTTACGTGCTTTCAGTGTTTGGACAAATGACTGATTAAAGCAACCTAAGAAGGGAAGAGTTGACTTTAGTTTACAGTTTGAGGATTCAGTCCACAGCAGGGAAGGGATGGCCATAAGAGTTTGAGGCAGCTGGCCACATTATGTCTATAGTCAGGAACTAGTGAGGAATGAATGCTTATGCACAAGCCATTTCTTTTTATGTAGTTCAGGACCAAAGCCCCAGTGCTGCCCATATGCAGGGAGCTCTTCCTTCTCATTTAGACCTCTCTGGACATACTCAGAGGTGTGTCCTCATCATGACTTAAAATCCAGTTAGGTTGAAAATAAAGATTAAACATCTCAGAGCTGACTTTTACTTTCTCTGCCTATATAGTTGAATTGAATTCTGTGGGGGAATCTGGCGGCCTGGTAATGAGCTGCAAAAGCCCTAATCCTTTATGAGCCATTTACACAGCACCTGTCTTTTGCCATACATGTATATCTCAAGATTTTCTTTCAAACATTCTGTTTTGCAACACATATGTGGTGTGGGGTTCTAGTCTTCCTCTGCTACCTGTTTCTTCTATATGTTAATCTTTTGCTTTTTTCTCTACACCCCACTGTCCTGCCTCACTCAAAGGTGATAAGGAAGCAGAAATCGTGAAGCCTTAGAAGTAGGTCTCAAGGCAGATTTGGATAAATTCTGAGAAATCTGTTCATTTGCATACTATTCATTCATTCATTCATTTCCTCGGAGGGGTTTCATGTACCTCAAGCTTACTATATAGCTGAGGCTGGCCTCAAACTCCTGATCTTCCTGCCTTTGACTATCTAGTGATAACCATGTCTCTCCATACTAGACATGTATTATTTTTTAAAACTAGACTTCTTTTCATTTAGGGGCACACAAGTGATATAAATAATGGGCAGCAAGCAGAGGCTTAGGAGAGGGGGAACATGTCTATCAGTCAAACCCATGGATGTTGGACAAGACTGGGTAGGAAACCGCGGCCTTGGAATAGTGATTTAAACACTATTGTAGCTCTCATTATCCCTTATCTGTAAGACGTACCATGACAGGATATCAAATTAGGTACCAGCATCTTATATCAAACTAGATGTATACATGATTGATAGTCGACAGCTAGATGGACAGATGATAGATGATGGTGATTGATACACTGATAAATAGAATTGAAGAAATACTTTGCTTAAGAGGATTCTTTGATGGCAAAAAAAAGCATATGAAAAGCTGTGCTTACTTTCAGGATTTAATAGAGAACTGAAAATTAAGACTAAACTGAGATGCTCTTTCAAAGAAGCCATCATAGTGGCAACCACCCCCAAACAAGAACAAAACACATGTAAAACTCTAATTGTTGGTGGTACAAACTAACTGAAACTCCCATATATTGCTAGTGGGAATGTAAATTGGTACAGTCACTTTGGCAACATCTGTACTACATATGCAACCCAGATATTATCTCCCAGATATTGTCTCATGAGAAGTAAAAATTTTATTTTCATGGGAAAGACTATATATGAATGTGTTTGTAAAGGTTGCATTCACATATGTCAAAGCTAGAAACAATACAAATGGTCTTCAACAGATGGGAGGGGACTTTCATACCATTGAATAATATACAGAATTGCAAAGGAGTGACATGATGCATACTCTTGAATCCCCAATATGGTCTGCCAAGTGACAGAAACTAGACTGAAATGTTTGCATGTATGTAGTTCTATTTATATAAATATTTGCAAGAAGACAGACGATAGACACAAAGTAGAGGAAGCGTTTTCAAATGATGCAACTCTTAAAAGGACTGACTACACAGATGTGAATATGTGCATATTGTTAGGAAGACTGGGATGTTCTATACTTTGGTTGTAGTGATAGCAACTGTATTAGTTACTAAAAATCTCCTAGGATGGTACACTAAAAGGGGTGAATTATAGAACTGGTGGCCTATGTATGCTAAGCAGGTTCTCTGCCACAGAACCCTGTCCTCAGCCCCAATTCTCCCATTATTTAAGACCAAATTCCTATCCATTCTCCTTGGGGAGGCAATATTGAGACTTTATCCTGAAACATTCCCCAATTCCTCCATTGATCTTCAATACTATGAATACAGCTGTAATACAAAGTAATGCAATATTTAAATACTATTCCTTTTAGTATAAATGATGAGAAAAGAAGGAGCAGGCCCAAGTCATCACGGTTCCTGCCTGCCCTGTGCCCTTCCTCCACTCTCAATTCGGAATCTCATCTCGGGCTCTTTGGCAGAGTGACCTCTTCAGAATGGGCAATCAGAAAATGTGTGCCTATAGTGGAAGCCAGAACTTAGGGCAAATGAAATTTTTCTGTCTGCATTAGCCTATGGAAATTAGACAGGTTCTGAATGTATACCACATGACATCCAAACACATAATATTGTTTATAAATGTTTAAAACTTTAATATATAAAGCTCAGCTATAATTGAGACTTCAAGACTCTATAGATTTCTTCCACTTCCACATCACATGCATATTAAAACAATTTCAGGAAACAAAAATAAGTGTCTACTTGAATTGGAGAATCTTGTGGCTTCTGAGTGTTTAAAATAAACTTCAAAGCAGAAGGGAACTGATCATTTGATTACAGGTGAGCCATACAATTTTCTATGTAAAAGGCAAAAAGAGCCTGCATTGTCCATTACAGAAATAAAACATAGATACGGAAGGTGTATTCATATGTGATTTGATTTAAAGCCTGAATTATTTGCTGCTCAGATTTATGTGAGATTAGGTATCTCCACTTAAACACTAAATAGAGCTTAATAGGAAGAGATATTGCAAATAAACCATGTTCTTTGAAATGATGGTCTTTAATATTTTTATTAAAACTGAAATCTAGCTGGGCTTTTTATTGCAGACTCTGATGGCTCCATAAATGTTTATGAGACAAGACAAGAATCCACGCACAATTAATAAGAAATTTATAGATGAAGCAGCATGGTTTACAAAGGTATGCGTCAGTATCTGGAAAGGTCTGGGTTTTAATTCCATCTCTGCTGCTGCCTTCTTCCTGGCCCTTCTCATAATTAGAAATAACTGATTTGAGTTTTATTTTTCTTAAATGAACCAAAGATATTTAAGATGCAGTTCTCCTTCTGTTTTGTATTATTCAACATTTAGTATATTCTCAACTACAGTCTATAATTTTTTAAAGTACTGACATATATAAGATTGCCATGGAATCAATTTTTTAAAAATTGTCTCTGGCACCTTCCCTCCCCTCCTTGGATGCATTAACCGTCACATTATTCCAAGTCAATATTAAAATCAAACAAGAAAATGTCAGCCTTCTCTGACTTCTTATTTGCATCTATTGCCATACATAAAAGCATCGAAAGCATTGTGTTAAAGGAATATCCTTTGACTTCATTCTTAAATCCTGTACCTTAAATCAGTAGTTCAATACTTTGCCACAGGTTGCAGTGCTCAGCTGTAGAAAATAATTTAGGCTAGGCAGACATCCTATAACTGAGTTACACGTTAAAAGCCCCTTAGATGAGTTAAATTATTGCTCAAAATATACTTTACCAGAGCTGGAGAGAAGATTCATCAGTTTGGTCTGGATTAGATTTTCAGCTACGTAAGCGGCTCTGATACCCTCTTCTGCCCTTCGTGAGTAAAAGAATATGTAAGCAAAGCACCCATACAGTGGAAAGCACAGCGCCAGAACAGTACATCTTACCCGTTCTCTGACCCTGTTTGTTCCACACATGCGCTATTCCTTTAGCACATGTGCAGAACAAACACACCTTGTTCTGGAGATACTTTGCTGATAACCTGACATTCTGAAGGTAGCAAATTCCACCGAAATGTTCCCGGGTCCCAAGATCATGTACATCCTTGTGTTAGCGTTGAAAGTGACCGCCATACCAATGCGTACCTTACATGCTGTTGACATAGTATGCAAATGTAGACCGTGACGCATGATGATGTAATCGGGCTGATTGGTAAGATCAACATTATATACAGACCACTGTATTACGCAGACAGTAATGACAAGAAAAAGTTCTTCAAGGATGAAGGTGGAAAGGTCTTCTTTAAGGGTGGATCATTCCTTATGAAGTGCCTGTGGCGGGGGCCTTCATGCTGTTTTTTTTTTTATGTTTTAACAGATGGAGTCTGGACACGCTGCTTTCCCAGGCTTGGCTGCTGAGCAACAGGCATACTCTTAACTACTTTCCTCCTAACCCCAAGCAGGCATACAAGCACCTGAACCAAAGTGTGTGGCTGGCCAGTGGGTTAGCCCCAAATGCATAGGTGCCATTTGTAACCAGAGACTGTTCTATTATTTTCTGGCAGCCCCGAACCAAACAATCACACAGAAAATATATTCATTACAACACTGTTTGGCCAATTAGCTTAGGCTTCTTATTAAGTAAATTTTAAATCGTAAATTAATCCATTTCTATTAATCTGTGTATCACCATGAGGCTGTGGCCTCCCAGTAAGGTTCTGGTGTGTCCTTCTCATTCGGCAGCTACATAGTGTCTCCCTGACTCCGCCTACTCTCTCCCTCTCTCTCTCCCCCTCTGTCTCTCTCTCTCTCTGTCTCTGTCTCTTTCTCTCTGTGTTCTGATTTCCTGCCCGGCTTTATTCTGCTAAGCCATTGGCCCAAACAACTTCATTCATCAACCAATAAAAACAACACATATGCAGGACATTCCACATCACCATACATAATTTGTGTAGAACAAATTAGATAAAAAAGATGAGATAAAAAATTTAAAATACAATAAAATGTCTAAACTATCAGGAAATCTAAATAGCTCTATTGAAAAGTTGAGTGATTGAATTGACCAATTTTAATAATCTCTTCCAATGAATAGAATGGATCCACACAGCTTCATAATTGAATTTTACTAAATGTTTTCAGCTTTTATGCCAATAATACTTATAGATGCTCTAAAATAGGCAGGAAAACACTCCAATGCATTCTATGAGGCCAGTATTAACTTGATCCCAAACCAGACACGATTATAAGAAAGCTACACACTAATTCTCATCATAAATGTTAATTTAAAAGTCATGCACAAGGGCTAGAGATAGAGCTTGTCTGGGAGACTGCTTGCCTAGCATACTCAAAGTTCTAGATCTAACCTCCCAGTGTTAAAAATAAATAAATAAAAATAGAAAATATCACTAGGCCTGGGGTATAAGGCACAGTAGAGTAGTTCGCTAGTGTGCACACGGCCCTCGTTTCCATCTGCAGAACTCCATAAACTTGGTGAAGGGACACACTTCTGTGATCTTAGCACTCTTGAGGCAAAGGCAAGAGGACCAAAAGTTCAAGGTTCGATACCAGATGGGACTACATGAGACCATGTCTCAAAAACCTAGATCACCAAAAAACTGGTAGCAAAGGAATCCTACAATAAACAAGAAGAATCACAGAGCATGACCGAGTGGAATGTCACCCAGGGATGTACTACTGAAATATATACACATTCGTCCATCTATATAGAGAGAGGAGGTTTAGTTCTAGACCAATGCAATAAAGAAAATATTGCAATAAATGAGTCACTCAAAACTTTGTGCCTCAGTGCATGTGAAAATTATATGTATAGTGTACCATGCAATAGCATTATATCTAAAAAGTATATTCTTTAATTAAAGTATGCAGAAGAACCAGGAATGGGAAGGCATAACGTCTTGACTATTGTTTTGTGAAAGACTAATCTGTATCATGAGAAGCTGCTTTGTGCCTCTTTGCCCTTGGTAGACTAGCTTTTAAAATGGGACTCAAGGGCATTCATGCAGTGGTAACACTCTGGGGATGGAGGCAAAAGGATCAGTTCATGGCTATTCAGAGAGTCTGAGGCCACGAGATGGTCCTTTAAAAATTAAATCATAACAAAAAGTGAAGTCAATAAGCTAGATGTAGCAGCATATGCCTATGAGTCCAGCTACTTGGATCACTTGAGCCAGGAGTTCAAGGCCAGCATGAACTACGTAGCAGGTCAATATGTCAAAAACAAAAGAGAAAATTGAATTTCTGAGAAGTTTGATATTATGTCCTACTTCATAATGCAGTGAATGAAGCAGAGTAGTGATATGGATTTCATTCTCTCCTACTTCCTTTATTACCTTTTTACTGAAACAGGGACATTTTGTCTATAGTCACAGAAGTAAGTTCTGAAAAAGAGAAACAAAGACTGAGAAATGGAAAACTCAAGTTTCAAGTTTGCCTTTTTGTGAGAACTTAGGGCTATTAATGAGACAAAGAAGCTAGGAGCAGTGGTGCACACTTGTAATCCAAGCATTTGGGAGGCTGAAGCAAGAGAGTCAATAGTTAGAGGCCATCTCGGACACATGGAAAGACACTGTCTGCAAAAAACTAATTTCAGCATAGACTATAATGTCTTTATTTACCTCTGAATGCTTCTTAGATATCATAGGCCTCATATTGACTAATTTTTAAATCAGTTTGTCTCTAAGTGCCCACTTAATAAAATGTGTTTAAGATAACTTTTTAAATTTAAATACATAAATTTGATTTTTATTTTTTTATGTATATGAATATTTTGCCTGTATATATATATATATAAATCCACAAGTGTGCCTGATACCCAAAGAATTCAGAAGTGGACACTGGATCCCCTGGAACTGGAGTTATTATAGGTCATTGGGAGCCATTATGTGAATGCTGGAAATCTAGCTCATGCCCCATGCAAGAATAACATATGCTCTTAACTGCTGAGCCGTAGTTCCAATCCCTGAGTGTAGCAGCATTTCAATTATATGTTAATAAATAGACTGCCTGAAGATTTGAGAGTAAAACAGTCCCACTGGTCATCCTTACAGACCAGGTTATGGTAGCACACACCTTTAATCCCAGTAACCACACTAGTTGCCATAGAAACCAGGTGGTGCACGCCTTTAATCCCAGTGGTGCATGCCTTTAATCCCAGCCCCAGAGAGGAACATTAGATGGGGGGAGACAGCTCTCAGACACAGTCTCCTTCTGAGATTCCTGGAGGCAGGATTGCCATTTCGAACTGAGGTAGAGGTAAGAGCCAGTGGCTGGCTGTTTGCTTTTCGGGTCTTCAAGTTGCACCCCATTTTCTTTCTCTGAGTTTGTATTAATCATGCTTCACCTGAGAGAACATTTTTTATTCCTTTAATTTTGAAGTGGCTGATTATTTCTTCATTAAAATAGAAAGTGGGTAATGTTTGATTTTCCAGTGTGAATGGAGAGTTTATATGCATGCAACTACTTTTGTGAAATTTCTTGTTTCTTCATATTATTTTTAAATGTGTATAAGTCAAACACATTAACAGAAAAATGCACATACCATAAGCCATAGCTCAAAAGTGTGCCAGGAAGTGATTACATGTGTAAATTGATTGTTGTCACCCTAGATGCACTCTCTACATGCTCAATGACAACTGTCATAACTTCTGAGCTGACATAAAAGTTGTACTTGTTTTTTTTTACTATTAATGCAAGTACAAATAAGCAGAGTAACATAAAAAACTAAGCTTTTGGGGAACTAGAGATGGTTCAGCAGTTAAGATCGAGTACAGCCCTTGCAGAGGACATGTGTTTACTTCCTAGGAACAATGTCAGGTGGTTCATATGCACTTCTAACTCTAACTCCAGGAGATCTGAACCTGCTTCTTGCCTCCATGGGCACCTGCCTTTACATGTGCTTGTGTGTGTGTGCACACACACACACTTTAAAATACTAACAAAATCTAAATTGAGAAAAGACTAAACTTTTTATGGTGAGATTGTAGATTTTCGTGCAGCTATTGGAGACAGTTCAGTTTCTCTGTGTCCTGTTCTCACTGAGGTTCTCCCAATAGAAACAAGTTGTGCCTGGCCATGGTGGCGCATGCCTTTAATCCCAGCATTCGGGAGACAGATGCAGGTGGATCTCTGTGAGTTCGAGGCCAGCCTGGTCTACAGAGTGAGTTCCAGGACGGGCTCCAAAGCTATACATGGAAACCCTGTCTCAAAAAAACAAAACAAAACAAAACAAAACAAAACAAAAAAACAAACAAAGAAAAGAAACAGGTTGCAAAGGTCTAGATTTAAACATTTTGGCAATGTGTATCAAGGGCCATTAGATTTCCCTTCACCTTATAGTTCCATTTCTTTGATGCTAAGGAAATAGGTTTAGGCAGACTGTTTATTTGCCAATACTCCAAAGTTTTATGCACCAAGATGATTATCACATTACAATAGAAAAGAGCGTAAACAACATAAGTGTCTAAAAGTAGAAGATTTCTAAATTAATTATGGTATCTCCATCTAATATTGTAGTATGCAACTTCTCAAGTCAAAGTGTCTGAAAGCAATTTGGGGGAGGAAAGTGTTTGTCTTCCTTTCTCTTCAAGGTCACACCCCCTTACTAAAAACATCATGGTAGGAACACAGCAGGAATCTGAAGTAGGGTCCACGAAGGAAACCTGCATACTGACTTGCTCAGCTTGTTTTCCTGTTCAGCCTAGGACTGACTACTTGCCCAGAGGTGTCACTATGCACAGTGGATTGGAGTTGGGCCCTCCCTCATCCATCAGTATTCAAGAAAATGGCCAGCCTAGAGGCCCAGAGGCCAGTCTGATGAAGGCCATTGCTTAATGGAGGTTCTTTCTTCTCAGGTGACTCTAGTTTGTGTCGAGTTATCAAAAGCTAACCAGCACACACCTGTAGATTTTTCTGTAATGACATGAAGACTATTATAATCATAATAATGCTAAAATATAAAATCAGAATATAAAATTTTACAATATTGTCTCAATTGTCTAACAGATATATAAATGATATGTCCTAAGGTAGCATACCTTATTAAAATACTCTTGTTCTTCAAATTTTTCATTTTTCTTCAATAGGTAAGCATTAATTTGAAATAATAAAAGAAACAAAGATGATGTATGTTCAATTGCTGCAAAGTTATTAGAATGGAGTACTTGAATAATAATAGTGGAAAGGCTCCTTTGCTTTTTTGTGTAATAGGGAAATCATTCCTATCAATTCCTGTTTTTACAGAACAATGTATACTCTTCACAGTTATTTGTACAGTGGTGGAGTACGATTGATTACAAGCCCAGTCATATGACCCCAGACACATCTCTGTTGATTAACTTGCCCTTTGAAGTCACTGCACAAAGGAGTTTTCCATGTCCTCTAATTTCACACAATGAGTGTCGTTTAAATATATACATTTATGAAATATTCAATTCTGTTTGAAGAGGCATTCTATAAGCATGCTGAATATTCAATTTCAAGTTCAAGATAATGGACAGCACCTCTTTAGGGACTTAGTGTTCTACACGAAGACAATATTTGCTTTTCACAGACTTTAATTGGCAAGGACCCTTTTGCATTGAAAGATTACCCTCATTTGAATTCTCTTTGTATTTGAGCCACACTAGATGCTTTATATGCTCAGAAACCAGATGATAGGTCGCCCATGCCTATTTGATAGATGCATATTTCAGGAGCAGATCTATCTGTTTTGAAATGAACAAAAGGCCAAGGGTCTTTTTGAAGCTGCTCTACAGGAGATGGAATGGGGCTAGATGCTTTGAGGGCCCTTCATGCATCAAGTTGATGCTCACTCTTAGGCAGTTGGTACATTTTGTTCAGCCATGTGGCTAGATGTAGATCATTTCAGCTTTCATATTCTCTCAAATATGTTTTGTGATCAAGGAGGTCCATGTATTTTTTAAATAAATATATTTTCTTGTAGTGCTAAGGATAGAACCAAGGGCCTTGTACAAACTAGGCAAGTACTCAGCTACTGAGCTACAGGACTCTCCCCAGCCCAAGTAATGGGCTTCGTAGGCGCTGGGTCTGTAGCCTGTGGGAGCAATGGCTGGCAAGAAGTAGCACATCTTCTTTCTTGTATCTCAGGCTTACAGTAGGCATTGCCAAACACACTTTTGAATTCCTGAGCTTCTTGCCTTTATCTCCTGAGTGCAGAGATTCTAAGCTCTGGATTTATTTGGTGCTGAGGCTAGAGCTTCAGGCTTCATGCGTGCCAGGCAAGCTGCACTAACTGAGCGATGCCTCTATCCTCTTGTAATTTTTTTCACTCCTTACCTATCTGCATCATCTAGTTGCCATTCCATTCAAGCCCTCTAGCTCCTTGTGTATGTTATATTTTCTTTCTGTGCCTCATGCCCAGACTCCAGCTTGACCCTTGTTTTATTCTGCTTTCACTCCTTGGAAGCTGATGCTGATTCCCTTATGATCCAGCCCTTCCCCCTCAACCTATCCACTGGAGTCCAACATCTGCTGAAATTAACCTAGTTCAAATAAACAAATAATTAGAGTTGAAAAGAGATATGTAGATGCTCAACAACAAACTAACACACAACATTATCCAGAGAGCCCATCTAAATTAGAGCTTATTTTTCCACATCAGTAAGGAAGTATATAATTTGAAAACATTTAAAGGAAATCAGTTTCCCCTCTTGTACCGGACACTGAACATTATCCTGTCTGCAGTACAGTGCCACACAATTTACCTATTTTTGACTATTAGGTGTGAATAAATAGTGCATTTGCGTGAAAGCCAAAGCTCAGTTTTGAATATATTTTCAAAACTATAAATTGAAATTGGTTGTATCCCATTGACATTTTAGGAAATCAGGCTGCAAAAGAGTCTTTGACCCTATGGTTAAGGCATGCTACCCTCAATGATTACTAATACTGAATGCTCTCCCTCTTTTAGATTACTCTTACTAACTGGTCAGGCCCAGAAGTACCTAAACAAGAGGGCTGCCTGCTTCTTCCTCTCCCAAGGCCTGTGTGTGGCTGGGGACTCAGCAAATGTTCCTGAAACAGTAAGCGTTAGCATGTTTACTCACCGCTTTCTTTTAGCCCCACAAAACTAAGAAGCCAATTGTGTGTTTGCCAGGCAGGGTGGCCCTTGCTCTTTGGTTCTTCATGATTGAGGTAACTGTGACTTGCTTGGGTTTTCCAGCCAGAAGCCACTGCTGTTAATGCTTTCAATATGGAAGCATTCTGCTTGCAGCATTGAGTCAAATTGAAGGGAATTATCGAGCCTTTGGAACTAAAGTATAAACAGAGGGCAATTTTCAGAATTTTTAAGTCCTTCTTCCTGGTTCTGAAGTCTTTCCCTGAGGCTGACATTAGGCAGGGCTCAATCATTTTCCTTGAGGCACCAAGTTAAACTCTCCAGGAAATTAGCTTTTGTCTTGGCCCTTCCTGAATTTCCTCTTTAGTTAATCATTGAAATTCCTAATTTTGGTATTTTAAGTTTATGATTAGTTGAACTATGGAATACTGTAGTTTAGTCTTTGGTAGCAGTCAAGATGACTATTGTAAAGCAGTGTTTGTGAACGAGTTTGAGGTGGTGGAAAAGGCAAGAGACAGGGAACATAACCACGTGCCAAGCACTTTTAAGGCCATGCGTGGCTATGTGAGTAGCATGTGATTTCCTGACTCGCCTGCTCTTCCTTGGCACAGAGTCAGGTCATTGTTTCTTTATCTTAAGTTGCATTTGTAGGCGTGGAAACAAGAGAAGTGCCTATTAGAAATATACTTACAAATAGTTCATAAGAATTCGAAGTTTCTGCTAGAATTTTACTACTTTTTTCCCCTGATGTTTGGGCTCAAACCCAAGCCATTGTATAGATGGGCTAAGCAGCAACATTACTGCTGAGTCATATATCTGACCCTTGACCACAGTTTTAAAGAATTAATCATGTGCTTTTCAGAATATGAAGGGCTTAGTATAGCCTTACAGATATTGATATGTTTACTGTTTATTTATAGGTGACACTGTAGCTTGGTAAGCACCATATATACCTTTGCTTCTATGTTTATAACACGTCTGATAGTAAAAAAAAAAATCATCAAAGCAGAAGCCCTGGTCTTCCTTTTTCAGATTACATTTTTTTTTTCAAAATTGTAAAAGAGGAAGTAATGACAAATGTTATACATAGATAATAGAGAAATGCCTATGGCAAAAGGTAAATGTTAGAGATAGTCAAATAAACATAAAAAGTCAGTAATAGTTTCTCTTCCTCTATCTTCTATTGAATCTAGGTTTCATGTACCTTAGGCAAGCACTCCACCTCTGAGCTACACCGGCAGTCCTCAAAAAGTTTTTTTCACTAGGAAGTGGAAAATAGGTAAAGAATGATACATTTGAAAAAAAACTTGATACATCTCATTTGATTGATGTATAGATTCAACTTACCCCAGAAAAGCCAAAGCCATTATAAGTAAAGTAGCAATTTTGATGTTAATAAAGCATACCCTCACTCTTTTCTTCCTTCCTTCCTTCCTTCCTTCCTTCCTTCCTTCCTTCCTTCCTTCCTTCCTTCTTTCCTTCCTTCCTTCCTCCTCCTCCTCCTCCTTCTCCTTCTCCTCCTCTTCTTCTTCCTCCTCCTCCTTCCCTTCTTCTTCTTCCTCCTCCTCCTTCCCTACTCCTCCTCTTCCTCCTCCTCCTCGTAGATTAGATCTTACTATCCATGTACTTCAGGTTGCCTTCAAACTCCTGATCGTAATGGTCTGCTCCCTAAGCTCGATAGTGCTGGTATTGTAAGCATATCTACACTGTAGCTGGCTGGCTGAATGTTTCTTTTTAAATATCTCTGAAGTATTGTTGCTGAAATAATTTTGATGAATTATTTCTAATAAAACACATTCTACTCAGTGTAGTGTGATTTTGTAGAATTAAACTGAATTAAGATTTAAAGCTGTTAATTTATTTAGATACAAATAAATGAGTGGAGAAGAAAGGAACTTGTTCTTGCAAATATTCAGTAAGTAATGAGTACAAATTTATGGATATGGGTAGATTTTGATCTTCAGTTGATAATAGAAAATGCATAGTATATTGAAAAACAACTGACTTCCATTTGGCATATGAGCTGTGTGGAAAACTTAATCAGGGTTTAAAAGATCACCTGAAAGCAATCCTGGAAAGTAAACATTATAAATACATTCAGTTTATTTCACTCAAAATATGGGACTAGATTGTTGGGTGAATTCTGTTTTAGAAGTATATGGATCACAAGCAATAAAATAATCACAGTAAAAAGTTTTCCAACAGAGGGTTCATCACTAAACTCCTGTTTTTCTTACATTAAAGTGGAAGATTTGTTATGAGAATGAGAAACCTCAAAGTTGGCCTTTAACTGTTTTCTGGAAGCACTGTGAAAATTTCCATATCTTCTCTCACTGGTTTTTGTCAATCTTATAGAATCTGTCAGCTGTGACTAAAACCACAATCCTAAGCTCTGTCTCATATGCTCAAAATGGCTCACCGAATTTCTAATTAGATTTTAGTCCCCATGGTTTCTAAAATCTTATATTTACTCTTTTAAATTTCAAACTACTTTTTTTTTAAAGAGATGGAATCTGCTTTGAATATAAAGCAAATTCAGAAGTCGCTACAACTTCAATTTGGTAATTGTTAGTGCAGTTAGCTCCTGGCTGTTTATTCTGAAATAACAGCTGCTTGCCTGTGTCAGTATATATTTATACATAAAATTTTGCACTTTTGAATTTTGGTAATTAAATCATGCAGTTAAATTATGCATGATAATTGGGCATTAATAAACAAAATAAAAAATAGAGAAACCAGAATGGGAATCTTTTATAAAGGGTGAGTGACTGCCTGATGCCTTTTCAGGGAATTGAACCATGATATTGAGTTGAGAGTTTTTTTGAGACAGGGTCTCTTCTTATCTCCAAGGCTCTGAGAATGACCTTGTGCTTCTTCTGGGTCCTCTAGCCTCCCCTTCCTAAATGTCTGGATTCTAGGCGTGCGTGCCATACCTGATTTATGTGGTACTATGTGCTGACTGGGCCATGTCCTAAGCTGTAGATTTTCTATGGATTTAGTTACTAATAGCTTCTGATCACCAAGCCCAATTTGCTGTCATGTTATCTTCACTGATTATGCTGAAGGTGAACTGTTTCAAATAATCCTAAGTAAAATGTTGAGAGAGAACATTTTTTAAAATAAATTTTTTTTATTTTACATCCTGAGAAGAGTTTCCCCTCCCTCTTTTCCTCTGAGTCCCTCTGCCCAAACACTCCTCTGCTCCCACCCAAATCCATGCTGCCTCCATTTTGGTTCAGAAAAGGGCAGGTCTTTCATGAGTATAAACAAAACATGACATATCAGGTTGCAGTAAGAATAAGCACCTCCCCATCTCATAAAACTGGGCAAGGTGACCCAGTATGAGGAGTAGGGTCCAAAAAGCCTGTAAAAGAGCCGGAGACAGCCCCTGTTCCCACTGTTAGGAGTCCCACAAGAAGACCATGCTAGACAACTGTCACATATATGCAGAGGGCCTAGGTCAGTCCCATGCAGGCTCCCTGGTTCAGTCACTGTGAGCTCCTGTGAGCCGAAGTTACTTGATTCTTTGGGTTTTCTTGTGGTATCCGTGGCCTTTGCACTCTTGCTCCTCCTGTGTCCGCCCTCGAGGACTGATATTATAGGCATGCACTGCCATGCCTGAATAATGTACGTCAAATGAAACTATTGCCAAAGCTCTTTCAGATGCCACCAGAGTGAACTGGAGACTAATGAGGGCCAGTTATCACACTGAGTTGATGCCAACTTTGCTCATGTTTATCCTGGAGAATTGTGAAAATAAGCTGCTTATAAACTTGGGGGTAAGCCAAATAACTGGAAGTTTGATGATCGCATTGAGCTAAAACTGTACAACACTTGCTTTTTTGTCTTTCAAATCTATCAGTGAACTTTCTAGGCTTACTACACAGGCTACTTGAAACTGTATTCTCTTTGAAGACAAGTACACCATCTTGGATATTGGCAAGTACCTGTGAGGAAGGCCAGAGGTAACATGGTACCTATTACAAGTCATCTAGAGTCTGTGGTGGGAATTTCCTGGATTCTACATGCTCTGCTCTATCTGGCTAAGCATCTGAAGGCTTTCCTGACTTTAGCAAGTATTCTCTTGTAGTTCCATAACTTTGCAAGACAGTTCCAATTCCTGACCGGGATAATGAATTCAGGATCTCAGTTCCATTCTTAAATTATCTCATCTATCTTTTGACTCTGTGCTTTTATCTTTCTCTATTTCTGTATACCTGTTCTTCTTACTTGGTGTCTGACTGGGTGGCTGGGTGACTGGCCCCTGATGTCTTCCTCTCCTTGTTCTGTCTTGGTCCTTCTTTCCTTCCAGATATCTCCTCTTATTTATGCTTTCTGCATGTCAAGCCTGCCTATCCTTTTCCTGTCTCGCTATTGGCCATTCAGCACTTAATAGACCAATCAGGTGTTTTAGACAGGTGAAGTAACACAACTTCACAGAGTTAAACAAATGCAACAGAAAAACAATTCAATACATTTTTGCATCATTAAAATAAATCTTCCACAGCATAAACAAAAGTAATACATCACGAAATAACATTCCCCAACTATTCCCTGTGTTCTCTTCGCAACGCACACAATAAGCTTCACCCCTGCCCTGAGAAACAAAGTGTTGAGCTTGTTTTAACATTAAAGACTGTTTCATGATTGCCCTGTTTCTCTGAGGGGGGTGGCCTTTACATTGTTGTGAAAAAAGTTTTGTATTAATGATGAAACATTAGTGCTTACTTCCTCTATCCTGAGCCACATTCTGATACTGGGTTCAAGTTGGTTCTCTCCTTGGAAACTCTGCCAAGCCTTTCAGCTTGGTGTAAATCTGAGCTCTACCAGTGACACTCAGCTAGTGCCTCGGTGTCTAGAAAATGGGGCATGCCTGGGATGGAGTGCAACTTTATACCTGAGAGCTAGCAGAAGGTGTTTGGAGAATTATTATTATTATTATTATTATTATTATTATTATTATTATTATTATTATTATTATTGCTTACCCTCTCCATCACCTGAGGATGTGGTGGAGGAGTTATCCACCTTAATTTTTATCTTGGGAGGATATTGAGTTCATAAACCAGAAGGCTTCAGCCAGCATTGTTGGTGCTGGTCTGAGACTAGCCAGAATTTGCTGCTGGTTTATAAAGTGTAAAAGCCTGAGTGGTCCAGCCTGAGCCTGGACTTCAAACTGCAACTCTAAACTAAGAGGCCATCCGGGCCTCCTTCTGGGTTTGAACAGGTGATGATTATACTGGGAAGCCCTTTGCTTTGCAGCCCCGCGTATTTGGTAAGATCGGGTATTTAAAGACAGCATTTGAATCTTGTGGAAATTTTGGCATTTCTTGGCATCTAGGTTTTGGAGTTTCTTGGCATCTAAGTAAAGAAAACTGTAGAAATATTATTAGAAGCATAAGAAATAGCTTTATTAGATGTGATTAGAACTGGGGGTGGGTTGCTCTCTTAATGTATTTAAGGTCTGTACCATAGCTAACTGAGCACCCTGTGGCAGTTGCAGAGAAGTGTGCTCTTAGATAGAATTATGGTGTATGCAATTTATTAGATAATTTGGGAAAATCTAAGGATTTATTTGAGATGTTTGCCTATCTAGAATGTATATAATGAAAGTCTGAATGGGGTTTTTTGAAGTAAGTAGTCATGGCTCTCTTTGAAAAAGGTTTTATGGTCAGTAGAATAACATGTTCTTTGATGAACACATCCAAAATGGGTCCGAGAGAGGTGCACATGCTGTTTTGAACTTCTTATCAATGTAGAAAGGATCTTCATGTTCTGGACCTGGTTGAAGGGGCCTTTGTTGAAGGCAATGACTTGATACAGTAGCTTTGGATTCCATGTTGAGGAAACAAAAGTTTTCATTTAATAACTGCAGTGGATAAACTGTGTAGCTAGAAAAACCAAGCGGAATTCCGTATTTGTTATTTTAATTTTCTGTCCCTAAACTTACCCTGTAAATTCATACTATTCTTGCAAGAAGTGACATAGTTGGTAGTTCTGATGACTATAAAGCCATGTGCAAGGACTTTGTAATCTGATTAAAAGCAATAAACATCAGTGAAGTATATAGACTTCTAGGTAGGAAAAGAGTGAGTGCGCAGAGTGGAGGAGGGTAACAGCTTGTACGACAGGGAATCCTGGCCATCAGACTCTGTTCAAAGGAAGGTTTTAAGAAATTGTACTCTTAGCCAAGTGTACTGCACACACTCAATAGGCAGATTAGGCAGAGGCAGGGGGATCTCTGTGAGTTTAAGGCCAGTCTCTTCTACAACAGCTAGTTCCAGGACAGGCCCCAAAGCTGCACAGAGAAATCCTGTCTTGAAAAACCAAAACAAACAAACAAACAAACAAAAACAAAACGAAAAAAGGTACTATTTTATTTTTCGATTGGAAGACCCAAAGTGAACTTATAAATTTTTATCAGGTTGAATGAAATGGCTGTGGAATCTTGACTGACCAGGCTATGAAGATTGCCAATGACAAAGTTCTCGAAAGTCTCATTGCTTGCTTTTTCCTAGAACTTATTCAACAGTAAAATAATCCACAGGAATAACTGTCATTATTTAATTAGGGGAAATATGCATTATAATTTGTTTTGTTTTTCCTTATCTATTGTGTGTGTGCACGCGTGCATGTGTGTCTGTGTCTGTGTGTGTGTGTATACCATGGCATATGTGCGAAGGTCAGAAGACAACTTTTGAGATTTCTCTCCTTCTACTGTGTGGCTTCCAGGCATTGACTTCAGGTTGTCAGGAGGGATAGAAAGTACCTTTGACCCTCAAGTTAACTTACCTGCCCCCATTAAAAATGTAAATAATAGGATAGAAAAAGTTATATTGTTTTTTTCCATACATTGTTTTGTTTTATTTTTTCCATTCAAGAACATAATTAAAGAAATAAAAATTTTACCTTTCTTCCCCTTCTCCCGGTCCCCTCCCACTACCCCCCCACCCCTCCTCCCTCCCCCTTCTTCCTTGAAAGAGGGCATGGTGCCCTGCCCTGTTGGAAGTCCAAGGCCCGCCCCCATCCCTCCCGGCCTAGGAAGGAGTGCATTCAAAAAGACTCGGTTCTCATAAAGATAATACATGCAGAAGAAATAGGT
>PVIU01025940.1:0-22827 GCA_004026605.1 Ondatra zibethicus | reverse complement strand
AGACTTCTGTATCTACCTATTCCAGAACAGACTTCTGTATCTACCTATTCCAGAACAGACTTCTGTATCTACCTATTCCAGAACCGACTTCTGTATCTACCTATTCCAGAACAGACTTCTGTATCTACCTACTCCAGAACTGACTTCTGTATCTACCTATTCCAGAATAGACTTCTCTACCTACCTATTCCAGAACCGACTTCTTTACCTACTTGTTGCAGTAATGTGTCTAAGTTTTTATGTTTTAGCTTTACTTAAATTTTCCTCAGAAAGTTGTCACTCCTAAACATGCCTCCTGGTCCATATTTCAGAGTCACTGAAAGAAAGGCCCAAATTATGGGGGAAATGATGTAGTCAGCTTGGAGCATTTCTAGACTGTTTGACCATCTTCACTGGGAGGTTGCCTATTGGGAGAGAAACTTCAGCTCTCCAATACCCCCCACAACAGGGTGTCACCAAGGAGGAGGATGTACACACTGTGTCAAGGGGCTGAATTACTGTCTCTATAAAATCAGTCCCTACCAAAGTCATTAGATGGTGGCAGACTTCTCAATGACACAAAGTGGTGCGAAAAGGACACAATGTTTATTATGGGACAGTTTATGCCAAAAGAGGACACAATGCAGTGCTGACACATCTGGTCACCATTGTGGTGGTCTTGGGACCCTAGCCTGGACGATAGCATAGACGGTTTCAATACAGCCACACTGGTTCCTTCAATGACATCCTAGGGTCTCTGAACTCAGCAACCAGACTTCCAGCCTCCTCTTCCTGATTCAGGAGTCTCGCCTTCATCAGCTCTTCCTCTGAGCACTATGAAAAACAAACAGAAATAGAAAGTTTAGGGTCTCGTTATAGTTATAACCTAAAGACAACAGGAGCCTTCTGGGGGCATCTGAACCACGGACAAGCTGCAAAGAAATATGTTCCAAGAAATCTCAGATGGTTTTCTCAGGAATGCCTGTCCTACCAGTTGGTGGTAACTCAGAAACTCTAAAGAGTTGTTTCTCAGTCTGTCCATACAAACAGGGACATAAAGTCAGAGAACAGAACTGGAAATACCTTACTTTCCCATGGCAAAATCTCAGGAACCTGATGACAGAAAAGTACATGGTTAGTGCCATCTGGTCTATGAGGACATCTAACAGATCCAGACCTCCCGACAACCAACAGAGATAACCCTAGCTTCATCTAGAGGCCCTGAGATGGATGCCCGTTAAGATACCAGCTTTAAATATCTCCAAAAGTTCACTTGCTAGAGGCTTGTTTTCTCAGGGCAGCAGCGTTGCAAGGTGGGGTGGATGGGTCCTGAGTGCTCTGATTTCATCAATGGATTAATTCATTTATGGACTCTTAACACTTTTGAAAGAGGATGGACTATAAATCAAAGACCTAAAGGTGCCTAGAAAAGAGGCTAAGTGTCCTGTGCTGCCCCTTGGGTGCCATTGCCATGGTAGTAGCCCTGGGATGTCCAGCTTATCCATTTCACAGATGTGACAATCAGAGGATTGCAAGCCCAGCAGACCCTTCAACTTCTGTAAACAGCCTGATCTCCAAGAGAAGACCAGGGTGGGAAATGTGGAAATATGGTGGACTTTTCCATGGGACTCAAAATAAGTTCATGTTGCATCTGTAGTAAGAGGTGCAGGCTGCATTCCCAGCACCTGGCTAGCTTAACTCCTGAAAGAATTACACAGAAACTGTATTCATTTAAAACACTTCCTGGCCCATTATATCTAGCCTCTTCTTGGCCAACTCTCACTCTTGATCTAACCCATTTCTATTAATCTGTGTTTACCACGAGATCGTGGCTTACCGGGAAAGATTCAGCATGTCTGACTCTGGCGATTTCATGGTGGCGGCTCTCCCTGCCTGCCTTCTCTCTCCCAGCATTCTGTTCTGTCTACTCTGCCTACCTGATCTCTGCCCTATCAAAAGGCCAAGGCAGTTTTCTTTATTCACCAATGAAAGCAACACGTAGAAAGAAGGATATTTTTTTATAACCTTGAGAAACTTCTGTCACCTACTTTCAGTTACTTTATGTGTGTAGAGGTATTGGCTATGTAAACCCTGTGGTGTCTTCAGGTACTGACAATCCCAGATTTTGTACCTGAAAGCATTCTGGATAATTGTTAGATACATCAACTTCAACAGCTGTTATTATTATCATTATGTATTATTTCCTTCAAATAAACTGTGCATCAGATCCCAGTATCTTTCAAAGCATATTTTGTCATTGCCAGTCACCCTTTAGTATTACATTTTTTCCCTCCAACCCAATACATTGGTTTGAAAAATACTGTCACATTATTTAGATACAAATACCTATCTGAACCTGCTATGGATATGGACCACAAGGCTGTCACGGAGCTACCAAGGTATCAAGTAGAGTGTAAAGCAGTTGGATGAAAGGTCATTTTCCTTAAATAATCCCCTCCCCAAAGCTTCACTGTCCCTCTCAGGGATGGAAACTGTAGCTTTCCAAAGCAACGTTCTCTTCAGTGTCCCCTCCACACTCAGCCACACCTGTCTCCGGAGCCATTTTCCCACACTTCCTAGCACATATCCAAACCAACTTTGACATCACGCTGTCACAACTTAGCCACTGAGTCATCAAACCAGGAACATTCCAAGGATGGACATGAGCATAGACGTTTACATATGTGAGTGCTAGATAAGGCTCAGAGCAGAAATTCTGCCTTGAAGTGTTTGCTACCAGAAAACAGAGAGGACTTGATGTCTTCTGGGGATCATAGAGATCTCTTGACATCTTTGGAGCATGGACAAGGCTCTCAGGTAGGACTCAGAATGCCATCTGCAGATACTGTGCACACACTGAGAGTTCCCCACATGATGGAGAAGACAGAAGAACATACTAGAGATGTCAAGGGACCTCCACCTGACTCCAGCTCCTCCTCCTCCCAGTCTCATGGCCACCACAGTCATCCTCACTTGCAACTGTATTGAGATAATATTCGCACGTGGCCATGACTGAAACAAAGGTAGAATGACAAAACTGACACGCTGAAATGTCTTGCCATAGACTCTCCTGAGCTCTCTGTTTCCAGACCATCAAATTCCCACTCTCTTCCTGCCTTCTGGACGACTCTAAAATTCCTGCCCAATCACAGCCTCATTCTTGACCTCATGTTCTCCTCCTGACCCTGGATATGCATTTGTCTTGACACTTCTAATCCAAAATCACTGCATTTGAGAGTTTAGAGAACTCAGAAAATTTGAGAAGACCAGATACAGATGCTGTCCAACATCTACTGGTTCTTGCCACTCACTGCCTGGCTCTCAGCATCCCATGATCCTGCTGTACTCTACCTTGGAAAGCTCTTCTCTTTCTGCACTGTTGAATCACCGTGATAATGAGAAAAAAGAAAACACAGTGTCCCATGATGAAACTGAGGACAATGGCCACCAAAAAGATCCCTGGAACAGGATTGGAGCGGATCCCTGAAAAGAACATGTCTTGAGTATGAGAAGGACATGCACTGTTTTGCCCCTCGTTGGTACTGGGAGGGTATCTCAGGGTGGTGAAGTCACTGCTTCAGGCACAATGGGAGATTGTGAGAGCCAAGCAGGAGCTGGCTAGCCTCTGCCCTAGGAGAATGTATTAGTTAGGGTTTCTATTGCTATGAAGGGACATCATGCCATGGCAACTCTTATAAAGAAAAACACATTAGGGTGGCTTACAGTTTCAGAGGATTAGTCCATTATCATCAAGGCAGGACATGGTGACAGGCAGGCAGACATGGAGGAGCTGAGAGTTCTGCATCTTGATCCACAAGCAACAGGAAGTGAATTGTGTACCACTCTGAGTGTAGCTTGAGCAAAAGAGACCACAAAGCCCACCCCCACAGTAACACACTTTCTCCAACAAGGCCACACCTACTCTAACAAAGCCACACCTCCTAATAGTGCCACTCCCAAAGGGGGCCATTTTCTTTCAAACCACCACACTCACTGTTTGTTTTTACTTTTGCTTTTTGAAACGGAATATCACTAAGCTGGCATGGGTAAGCCTTGAACTTACGCCCCTCCTGTTTTAGCCTCCTGAGTCATTTGGATTATAGGTCTGCAGCAATGGGGCTAACTCAACAGGACTAATAAAATAACTTATTTTATTGAATTGGCAAATGGTGTAGGTTAAAAAAAAAGACAACAACTGATTGAAAATTAAGGGAGGCAAATTCTGGAGGGGAAAAAATCCACAAAACACAGAATTGTAAGAGTCTGATGTGTCACAACTCAGTGCAAGCTGGGGACAGAGAATGGGGTAAGGCTGACAGATGCACTGGGAGTTCCACAAACCAAGGGTGACAGGAACTGCAAATCCAGGGAGGAGGGCTGAGCTGTCCTAGAAGCCAACAGGTATAAGGAGTTCTGCAGCTCACAGTGGGAGCCACGAGCCCAAGATGGGAGCCTGAGATAAGCCAGGGTTAAGTCCCACAGTTGAACTTCACAACTCACCGGAAGCTGTGGACCCAGTCAGGAGGCCCACACTGACATGCCTGCAAACATAAATGTTGACATACAGGCAGGCAGAAAACACTCATACACATACAAACTCGTGCGCTGAGAACTTTAACATGCTCTGATACAAGCTTAGGAAAATGTTCTCTGGTTGGGGGAAGATTTCTTTTTAACCCATAAGAAACCCATTCCCTGGAGAAACCAATGTCATCCTGAGATTAATGCTGTATACGTCTTGAAAGTCTACTGACACCTCAGAAAGCAAAGCCTGGGAAAGGACAATTGCACTGCCTTGTAGCCAAACCCCCATGAACCTGATGTTCCAAAACAAGTAATGAGAGAGTGGTTATCAGAATTGCTTCTTCTTCTCAGAAGGTGCAGTTTCCCAGAGAGGAGAGACAGGGATGTTGACTGGAAGGACTTGAAATGGGGTGTAGGGATGGATAGGGTGCAGGGAGATGAGAAACACAGCAATGGCATCCAGGCCCAATGCCACACTGAGGGGAGCAGGTCTCCAGGCACACAGCCACAAGATTTGCACCTCAAGAGCTCAAACAGGGACATTCTAACTCCGCTGAACCATATGCCCAGCAGAAACCAGATTTCACACAGGGTTAGGAAGCCATAAGGAAGATTGCTCACCACGAAGACATTCACAGGAATGGTGCTCTTCCAAGCATCTGGTTCACTAGGATGTCACAGAAGAATTTGAAGGCAAGTTTGATCAGGAGAGGCACATTTCAAAGTCTCTAAGGCTATACATGCTTCTGTTCTCTCTCAGTGCTAATATCTTTCAATCCACGATCACCTACATCGGCATCAGTTTCTTCCTGCACAGTGGGATTAGAGGCCTGGCTTCCCAGGAGGTGGGAAGGCAGCAACACAGGCTGGGAGACAGCATTCTGTAGGAAGCCGGGGCTAGAGAAAAACTACAGCTAAGCAGTAATTGGGAGGTCGTCGGAGGCAGCAAGATTCTCATGTCAGACTTCATCACATGTGAGCGTGTCGTCACCACCGTGATGACCACCTCCACTGTCCAATCCAGCAGTTTTCACTCCTGTCTAGAAATTGCCAGCTTGTTTGGGAAGATGTTAAACAGTTTCAGCTGGCTCCTGGAAGTTAGCCTCCTCCTGCTGCAGGAGCCTCACTAAGGGTTGGAAGGGTTTCCCACACTGAGGAAGCTGGAGTTTGTGACCTGAAAACATGAGGACCAAATGTCTAAGCATGGATTCTGCTTTCCTTGGGACTTTCTTCTCTCCTCTTCACTGTCCTAGTGTGTGTTCAGGGTCAGTAAAGCTACCGCCTTGAGCTGCCTAGTAAAAGCATATTCTTTTGGGATGAGTCTAATGGATGGACATTTATATCCTAGCATAATTTTTGCTTGTCTCTAACAGGCCGAGTTAGCATGTTGCTTATCTCTGAAGTATTTTGGAGCCAGTACTCCTTTAGCTAAATTCTACTTTCTGTGATTTTATATCTCCAAAGCAAATCTATTAGCAAACACTTGATAACACCAATTGTGTTACTTTGAGTTTCTTCTCTATCGGTATGTTGGGGCTTGTTCTCACTCTTTACTATTTATTTTATGTCCACTCTCTTTTTAATTGTTCTGTTTTTCCTTTGACATCTTTCGTGAAGCTTTCCCAAACATTTTTCAGAAATCTGGACCAGAAAGATGGCTCAGTAGATAAAGATACTTGACTTCCTTTAGGAGAATGTACAATGTCTTAGTTAGGGTTCCATCACTGTGATAAAACACTGTGATCAAAAGCAACTTGGGGGAGAAAGGGTTTATTTCCATTTATAATTCTATTCCATCAACCAGGAAAATCAGGGCAGGAACCTAGAGGCAGGAGATGATGCAGAGACCACGAGGAATGTTGCCTACTGGCTTGTTCCTCGAGAACGGCTTGACCTGCTTTCTTGTAGAACCCAAGACCACTAGCTCAAGGGTGCTATCACCCACAATGGACTGAGCCTTCCCACATCAATTACTAGTTAATAAAATGTAACAGTGGCTTACCCACAGGCCACTCTTGTGGGATCATTCTATCAATTAAGGTTCTCTCTTTCCAAATGACTCTAGCTTGTGTCAAGTTGATATGAAACTAGACAGCACAAAGAAGTTTTCCTTTTGAGGTCATTAATGAAATCACTGCTTGAATAATCCCCTATATAGATTGAGAAGCACTCCAAATAACATTAAATTTTGGGTTCAACTGGCAAATATAATTTTAAAACTCAAGAGAACAATGGTAATCTGCTCCACGTGCCTCTGTGCTGGCCCATGCCATTTCTCTCTCTCTCTTCACTGCAGATGCTCCCAATGTTCTTTTGCTCCATCTCTGTGGTGGTTTGAAAGAAATTGGCCACCTTAGGGAGTGGCACTATTAAAAGGTGTGGTCTTTTGGAGTAGGTGTGATCTTACTGAAGGAAGTATCTCGCTGTAGAGGTGACTTTGAAGACTCATATATGCTCAAGATACCACCCAGTGTTTTACAGCACTTCCTATTGCCTGCCAGCCAAGAGATAGGATACCTGACTACTTCTCTAGCACCATGTCTGCCTGCACAGCACCATATTGCACCATGATGATAATGGACTAAACCTCTGAACTGTAAGCCACCCCAATTAAAAGTTTTTCCTTTGTAAGAGTTACTGTGGTCATGGTGTCTCTTCACAGCAGTAGAAACCCTAACTAAGACAATCTCCTCTCATTTGAATAATTTCATTCAGCTCTCTGTCAGGGCAGGCCTGCTAACCACAACTCTGCTGTTTCCCCTCATCAAAAGTGTCTCTATTCTGTATGATAAAAGGATAGTCTCCCTATAACCTAAATTAGCATGTCTACACTTTTATCACTCAGGGAATGTTTGTGCTGCCTACTTCTGGTCTCTATGGTTTCCAGTGAGTTTTTCTAACTCACTTAAAGAATATTTTTCATCCTCTTCCTCCTTCAGAAGTTAGTTACTAATTTTGGCCCACCTCATCTCTCCTAGCCTTCTGTAACTATCTTATGACCCTCCCTTCCCTTGTTTTGAGAATAAATGTCCAACTCCTGCAGCCTGAGAAGTAAATATGGTTACCAGAGTTTCAGAATCTGAGTGACCCCACCAGGTGGACCACCTTAGCCAGCAAGGGTACTCACAAGAGTGTGAGGAAAATGCAGAAGGTGATGGAGTAGGCAAGGAGCGAGCAAAGGTTGTAAAGCCAAGGGCTGAATGTGGGGCTGTGCCTGCACCTTATGCTGTTAGCGCTTCTGTTGAAAGTTTCCTCTATATATGGAGCATGCGAACATCCAATAAGAATCCATTTTCAGAGCTTAATAGGTAATGGATACTTAAAACACAACCAAGAAAATCAGAGGGGGCCATAGTGAAACAGACACCCAAATGCTATAGGCTATGGTGGATGTGGATATGCTTGGGACTGTCCTTGTCTGGTGGCTCTTTCCAACAAGCATATAAAGACTCCTTGTCTTCATTTGCACAGCTGTGGAATGCTCTTCACACTCCAGTGTTGGTTGTGGGATCAAAGGAGCCTTTCTCCTTCAGTTCAGAGAGAGTATTCATCAGTCAACTGCCTACTGCCAGATCTATGCCTGAAGCCTGCTTCCTGGAAAATATGTTTCTTTTATAGTAAAAAAAAAAAAAAAAAAAAGCCAGAGACTGCGACTTGGGACTCAAAATTTTGGTTCTCAGCCTTTGTCTTAGACCATTTGTGCAGCATTGTGTGTGTCTTAGTTTTTTTTCTATCCCAGTCACCAAATGCCTGACAAAGGAGAAACATTAGCGAGGTTCCCTGTGGCTCACAGTTTAGAGGAATACAATCTAGCATGGTGCGGAAGGCATCACAGAAGGAATAGCTTGGCCTGCAGTGCCAACCAGAAAGCAGAGAAAGGAAATGTTCATGCTAAGCCAGCCTTCTGCTTTCACTTTTCATGCAGTCTGGGACCCTCTTCTATGAAATAGTACTGCTCACACGCAGGGTGAAGCTGTGCACCTCAGCTGCTTTCTGAGAGCACTCACCCTAAGCATGGATTGCTGCAGACCCAAGGTTCCTGGTTCCAATTGTACTGGAAATAAAAAAAAATGAACACAATTGACTTAGGCTACATAATTTATGATGCTTCCAAGATTTATGTATTCATGGATGACTAAATGTGTATCATGCTTTCTGTACTTTCTGTCCTTGTGTGTATATCTCTACTCTGGCTACCTGAGAAGGCTGAATCTGTCTTGAGGATGAGAGCATCTGGCTGGGAAATGTTCAGTGAATGGCAAGGAGTATGCTATTGTAACATGAGGGGCCTGGTTTGTTAGGGTTTATGTCCTGCCCGGTCCCCCAGCTGTTTAGTCCCAAAGAAAATCACACAAAGAGTCTGCATTAGGTTATAAACTGATTGGCCCATTAGCTCAGGCTTCGTATTAGCTCTTATAACTTATATACCCCATTATTCTTATCTATATTAGCCACATGGCTCAGTACCTTTTTCAGCAGGGCAGGTCACATCCTGCTTCTTCAGCGGTCTGTGCAGGAATGCCAAGGGAGCTTCCTGCTTCCCAGAATTCTCCTGTTCTTACCTCTACTTCCTGTCTGGTTTTCCCACCTATACTCCCTGCCTGGCCAATCAGCATTTATTTAAAACATGATTGACAGAATACAGACAATTCTCCCACACCATGCTATGCTATGCCACCCTGTGCTACTGTCATGATGAGACAGATAATCAGGGTAAAAGGATGCTGGAGTGAGACGGTCTGGTTAACAGAAACATCGGACCTAAGAATTGAAGTGCTGCGGGTGAGAATTACTTATTGGCAGTTTAAAAATGAATATGTATTGGGCTTTATCATATACCCAAAAAAATCCTTGTCATCTGGAACTACAGATTGTGGCCTCATTTGGAAATAGCATCTTCATGGGTGTAAAAAGTGAGGTCATAATGGATAAGGGTGGGCTACCATCCAATGAATCACGGTCTTACAAGGGGAGGAGATTTAGACACAGAGAGAGGAACACTGTGTGAAGACATGTTCTGCACAAAGGAAGACACCCTGTGAAGACGGAGGCGGACACAGTATGTTTCCATAAGCCAGCAGTAGCCCAGAATTGTTGGACAACCCTGGAAGCCGGGAAGAGGCGGGAAGTATCCTTCTCTAGACATCAGGAGGGAATGTGGCGTACTGACACTGGGATTCTGGACTGTGTGTGTGGCACATGTTTGCAAGCTTACCACTGCTGCTTGCATATGGAAGCCAGAGCAAGATGCTAAGATTGTAGTATTCTGTCTTATTGCCTTGAGACAGGCTCTGTCACTGAACCAAAGCTCGCCATCCAGCCAGAAAGCCTAGTCAGTAAACTTTCAGAATCTATCTGTTCCTGTCATGCTAGCTTTTCATGTAGTTTCCAGGGATTAGGACCTCAGGTCTTCGCGTTTGCAATGCAAGCACTGTTACCCACTGAGCCATCTCCTAAGCCGAGAGAAAACATTCTGTTGTGGTAACTTTCTGTGATTTGCTTCAGCAAGCTCAGCGTATGAGAAAAGTGCAAAGATGTCCCTGCAAAAATGCCTGTGTGGAGCAAACATTTTGATACTGGGTGAAACGGGAGCCTGAACTGCTGGCCGTGACTAAATACCTGAGATGAGTAACTCGAGAAAGGTTTATTTCAGCTCATGGACTCAGGGGGCTGCAGCTCATAGTCAGCTGGTCTCGTGCTTATACTGCTAGCAAGGCATAAATAACATGGGGGAAGGTCATGGCTCAGGAAAGTTATTTTTCTCATGGTTACTAAGGAAACACAGAAGGGACCAGAACAAATTCAACCTTCCAAGGCCCAGTGACATATTTCCTCCAAGGAGGCTACCAGGCTCTCACAATCTCCCATTGTGCCTGTAGCTGTGACTTCATCATCCCGAACACCCACGGGCATCATCAGTAGAGACAGGATCCTCCTTGTCATTCCCATATTCAAAATATGCTCCTGACAGAAGTCCATTCGAACCCCGGGCCCGGGATCTTCTTTGTGGCAAGTATCCTTGGTTTCAGCCTGGGACCTTGCTTCCTTCTTTTTCTCCTTCTCCTGATGATTCATCAATGCCAAAAGAAACCAAAGTGCCAAGGTAGCTCTAGAAAATACCAGGACCCTGTAATGCTGAAAGCCGTGGGCAGAGGGTGGGAGGAGCCACTGGTTTGGGATGTCGGATCTACATCCTGTCCTAGCTGTATTTTCTGGATGATAACACTTGTTCCCTAAACTCTCAGACCACATGGTTTTAGATTAGAAGTGCCAAGGCAATATGGTAGCAATAAGGCCAGCGGGGTCACAGAGCCAAGAACCAAGGTAGATGAGGACTGAATTGAGGCTAAAATTAAGCCAGGACTGTGGGGATACCCATGAACCATGAAAGTGGCAGAGATCTGGTTATGTGAGAGATGCCCCCAGAGTCTTCAGGGAGGGAGCAGTGTAAAGATGTTTCAGAATACTGATTTTTCTCACTCAAGTTTTGTCTCAGTCATGAACATATGTAAATGCTGCCCATGGTGGTCATGAGAGAAGAAAGAGAAAGCACAGGAATCAGACGGAAGTCCCTTGCCCTCCTTAACATGCCCTGCTATCCGTAACCACATCAGGGGTTTTCAGCATGGAGGAGTGCACTGTCTGCATATGGCACTTCTGAGTCCCACTTCAAAACCTCGGCTACCACCACACTCTGAAGATGCTAACTCCCTGAGACCCAGGAGACACTGCATCTTTAGGGGAGAAAATGTCAAGGCTGAGACTTCTGCTCTGGTCCTTATCTCCTCTGCACATGTGTGTGTCACTGTTTGTGTCCATCTTTAGAATGCTCCCTTCCTGACAGATGGCTCTGTCTCCAGCTGCCACTACACACCAAGCAATGTAACGACAAAGTTGATTGGAGGACTGCCTGTTCGGTACAGGAAATAATCTGCTCTTGGGAACAGATGTCAAGGAAGGACATGCTTTGCGTAGAAGTCAAGTCAAGGGAAAAGGGTTTTGAGAAACTGTGGTCTTGATCATCTGAGAGAGGTCTGGCCTTGAGGGACCATCCAGAAAGAACTAGAAGGATAGTTTGCTGCTTTATACTCTACTTTTTTGCTACTTAAGTGACAGCCTTGTGACCCCTGTCCACAGCTGCTCTAACAGTTTCAGATATGTGTTAAGATTTAGATATTGTGACAGTATTCCTCAAACTACAACATCTATTTTTGACAAAAAAAAATGTTGAAACCCTGAAAAGTAGACAATGGCAAAGTATTCTTTTGCTGAAACCCTGGCATCCGCTGAACATTTTGTTTGAAGCGGGTAATGTAATAAGATTTTGAAATTGATACAATCAATGATTACCTAGAATGCTTTCAAGTTTAGGCTCTGGGATTGTCTGTATTTGAAGGGACTGTAGAGTTTGCACAGCCCCATGAAGTAATACAGAACTTTCTCAAAGCCACAAAAGAAGCCCCTGTTATCTTCAGGAAGATGCTATTCTGATTCCTAGGAACAGGTGTCTACCCCATCTCCTTGCTTCTCACCTAGAACCACTGTCTACACTTGGTGGACAGAAGACCAATGACCTAGAGTACAATAATAGAAATGAAAGGTTTGCTGGGCCTACGATGCTTCCAGAGCTTCATGTCCGGGGAGTGGATGTTCTGGGTATGCCCAAGATTACTGCCAAGGGAATGGAACCGATAGCAGCATAGCACCCTGTGCCTGGCTCACTGCTCTGTAGTCACTGTGTTGAAAATCTGAATTGTTTTCAACAAGAGACTCTTCCCTTTGGTTTTAGTCTTTGGCTGGCCTCTAACAGTGACTTCTTGTTACCTATTATTTATTCCTATTCTTATCACTGGAAAGATACATTTGAGATATTCAGTGTTAATGCTTCCTTTAAAGACAAAATCTGAGTGTGTTCATCACTTCCTGTTTCAAGATTCCCTTCCCACATCATCTTTGTTATTTCTGTTTGGGAGAGGATATGAAAACATTGGCGTTTGTGGTTCCCAGCTACAATAGTCACATGGGTTATAAAAAAGTATTTGGGGCTAATTCAGGACAAAGGAAAAACAAAAAGAAAAATGCAGTTTAAAAAATACCACTGATAGGGGCTGGAGAGATGGCTCAGTGGTTAAGAGCACTGGCTGCTCTTCCAGAGGTCGTGAGTTCAATTCCCAGCAACCACATGGTGGCTCACAACCATGTAATGAGATCTGGAGCCTTCTTCTGGCATGTGGGCATACATGGAGGCAGAATGTTGTATACATAATAAATAAATAAATAAATATTAAAAAAAAGAATATACAGTTCCAAAAATATCCTCTATTTATAAAAAAAAAAAAAACACTGATGCTGATCTGCTAAGATTCTGATACCATATAGTACAAATATATCAGGAACGCTCTGAGAAGTGTGGGCTTTCGTGAAGCAGGCTTTGGAGTTGGGGGGATCACCCCATAGTTCTTTAAGCTTGAAAGCAGGCCTAGTTATATAATTTATAGGCCCTAATCAAAGGGGGAAGTGTGGGATCCCTGTTCTAAAGCCATTACAGTTTTCAAGGCAGATCTGGAATATTCCCTGTAACATGGGGGCCCTTTAAGCACAGTTTTTCTTTCCTGTGCATTTGATATTATGCAGACATCAGCCTAGATACCTAGACTTGCTGCTTCCTTACCTCACCCATGATTTTCATGGCTCCATGAGACTACCTGACAGCTTGGTCTTATTAAATATAATGAGACCCTAAATTCACTATTTCTGGTTGTTTTTCACACTGCTCAGAGGAAGACCACCAGGGAAAGGTGAAACTCCTGGAGGAGGAGGAGGAGGAGGAGGAGGAGGAGGAGGAGGAGGAGGAGGAGGAGGAGGAGGAAGAGGAGTCCTGTATTCAAATCACTGAGCTCAGAGACTCCAGGATCTCCCTGGAGGATTCGGTGTGCCTGTACTGAAACAAGCTGCACTATGATCCAGGCTAGAGGTTCACAGACCACCACCGTGGTATCCAGATAGGACCATGATGCACTGTGGTCCCTTTAATACTTAAGTTCTCCAATAATAAACCATTTGGTCCTACTCACCAGGTCTCTGTAATTGACGCTCTTTGTGAACAGCTAGGGATATGATTTCACAGATGGCAATGCAGCCACCAGGGCTCACCTTTGGCCCCTCTTCTCTCGAGTGAAGCCTGGGTGAGTGGCGTGTGGTCAGACACAGGGAGATGCTGGATCCAGATGAGTTCAAAGTAAGTCGCTCAAACATAGCAAACGTGTTATGCTTGCATATATGACATCTTTTACTGGATACTTTCCAGTAACTTGAGTTTGGTCACATGGAAATAGATGAAGATCTGACAGAACCTCTTAATGAGAATCAAATTAATCCAAAAAAAAACTAGAAAAACTTCTGAAACACCTTATAGAAATAGAAAGATGGGGAAATCAATCGAGGGAAGTAAGGCGTTGCGGGAAGTGAGGCCAACTACAGCCTTGGCATAACGTAAATATTAGCATGCCCAACCTTACTCTCCCACAGGCCCTGCCGCTCTCTACCAGGCTGAATTTCTTCGTTCCCCTTTTCATCTCACCCTGTGGCCACCACTTGGTTCACAATCTCTAGAGGACAGCCTTTTCTCATTTTTTTCCCTGTACAACTTTCGAAAAGATTTTCCTGTCAGTCTTCTTCAAACTGACTTCCTGTCACAGATATACAGAGGTCACCAGAGGGAAAGCCAATAAAACCCCTCTTCTCCCAGAGGCAAAGTAGAAGTGTGCCCTACTCCTGATCTTAGGCTTTGTCCACAGGTTAAAAAAAAAAAAAAAAAAAAAAAAAAAAAAACCAGATAAAATACTTACGCTTTCTCCAGTCACTGACTAACCACTATTTCTCCTTGATTCTCCTATTTAAGGTATGTCATCCTCAAGCTGACCCCACTAAGCAGGATCCGTGCATTCTTCCTCTTGTGGTAGCTCCAGCAGGCACTGCCAAGCTTTGTGCAGAACAACTGGACAGAGTTTTCACGTATAAACAGCAAGATTTGCATTTCAGAACAGGAACCTGTCCACAGCCAACTCACTCATAGATTAGAATCCAAACTCTAGTAAATAAACGTTGGCTGGCCTGCTGTAACATAGCACGGTGTCAGCGCTAACTGCCACAACTAGGCATTGGCCAGCTGTAGCACAGCACACGGTGTCTGTGCTAATGTCCACAGACGCAGCGCGTTTTCCTGAATGCAAAGGCAACTGCTGACACTTCTTTGGGTGTAGCCAACTTTTCCTTCCTCTTCAGAAACCAGTTATAAGCAGTTATGAACGAGAACAGCTGCACAGAAGAACAGGAAAGCATCCTGCATTTTTGATGGTGTCCAATAAACATAGTGGAGAGGTGGCCTTGCCAATTGACACTTGGCAGGGTGGGTGTGCCTTGGAATCCTAGATTTCTCTGAAAGACTTTGTGTCAGCAGAATTTCCTACGCTGGCAAGCTCGCTGCTGACCCGCCACACAGGTAAAGGGGCATTGGAAGGAGGAAATCTCAATTGCATGTTACTTATAATTATATTCCGTATAACAACTCAAAAACTACTACAAGTGGGTGTGGGGGTACACACTGTTAATCCTAACACTGGGAGGCAGAGACAGGCAGATCTCTATGAGTTCAAGGCCAGCCTGGTCTACATAGTAAATTTCAGGCCAGCCAAATAATACATAATGAGACCCTGTCTCAAAAAAAGCAAACAAACAAAAATGATGACGTCAGGTATATGTCCTCAAAAAACATCTTCCTAACGGGAATAGTTTGTTTTCTAAGACACAGCTGCCTAATCCCACCAAAACAGTAAACTTGCTAGAGCCAAGATCAACCGGGAAGAAATAGTCCTGAGCATCCAAGGAACTCTCTGCTTCCCTGTGAGCCCGTTCTTGCAGTTCATTGACTGGAGCCTCGATGGAACTCAATGGAAGGCAGACAGTAGAGCAGGTACTGGCGAAGGGCTTTGTCCAGGCAAAAGGCTGCAAAGAATAAAAGCAACGGGCAGGCAGGGTCAAGATCCTTATCTTCTCAATTCATTTCATCACCTGTCCTGTGCCTCCAAAGTGTTGCCCACGATCTAGGCTACTTGCTGTGTTCATACTTGTGGCAGGGAAGTCCCAACATTGTGAACATGTTAAATTAAACATTTTAAAAGTTGGATGAATATCAATGAAGAACAAATGGTTTGGAATATCAGTTTACCAGGAAGGTGAAGAGAAAGAATTGAAACAGGCAACATCACAGAAGCGTGCAAGGGCATCCCAGCAGCATGCACCTACTGCACCTAGGGAGACCAGCAAACAAGGGGCACAGGAAACTGGTGCTCAGCTCACTTCCTTTCTCTGAGTCGTTCAGTCTGGGACTCCAGGGCATGGAATGGTTCCTTCACAGGGGTGTTAAATCTCTAGAAACAACTCCACAACAACACTCAAAAATGTGTCTCCTAGGTGATTCTAAACCCAGTCAGGTTGGCGAGGAACAAACATCACCTATGACATTCATCTAGCTGTAGATCTACCAGGTTTATGGACCCTTTCAAAAAAGGAAAAAACTGTCTCATTTTCCCTACAACTTTCCTTTTCTCTACTCGCGGTGTCTTCATCACCGTTCTGTGCTATTATCTCTGTCTCTGTGCTAGCTGGCTCTCCAATTCCTAGTCACCCAAAACCTGAAGTTACACTGCTGATTTGAGATGGGGGTAGGTGTTCATGTACACATGAATAGTTAAAAATCCCTCTCCGCACTGCTCCATTGCACCCCACAGCTGCGGTATGCTGTGGTTGCATTTGCATTCATCTCTAAGTAGTTCCTGATTTGACATCTAATGTATTCATTGCTTCATAGTGTGTTATCTACTTGTCACAACTCAGACCTCTGTTACTGACTCCCAACTTTATCTCGCTGTAGTTGAAGACAGTTTCTCCACTTGCACACAAATATTACATCCCAAGACCCTCTGCAGCTTCCTAAAACTGTGGACTATACTGAACTCTGCAACAACCACATTTCTTTTCAAAGGAGCCAGGCTCTGAAATGTGCCTGTGGTTGATCTAAACCCAGCTGTTTCGTGCGTCTCCCCTGTGGGCAGAAGCCCTTGCTTGGTACTAGCATTGATCCCTGGGTTCAGGATGGCTTCTTACACCTAGCCTAGAGGTAGAGCAATGGCCTTTGCTCGTATCTGGGAAGCAAAGCTTCTGTGCCCATCCCAGAGGCGATGACATCTGCCTGTGTCCTGATCCAAGGACCCTGTTCCTCATCTGGTGACTCAGGAGATGGACAAGCTCCAAATGTGCACCTTCCTCTTTTCTCTCATCCCTCCAGCTGGATTCGCAAGACCTCCAAGTCATCCTAAGGCCCACAGGGGTGAAGCCAGCTCCTGTGATGAGGCTCTAATGGAATCCTACAGATACAGAATGACTGGCCAGTTTGGAAGTGCTGCAGACTTCAGACCCAGGGGACTGACTCACACCCACTCACCATCTCGTCTTCGTGGACCTGTCCAGGAATCTCACCACAGAGACTTTCCATAACACAGGAGTCAAGAGGTAATCAGAAACTGCTCAGGGAAACAGGCACACAGAGCTCTGCCTTCTCCTAAGCCTTGTAGTATGAGAAGAAAAGGCCTGGGGTGGTGGGAGAACAACATTCCTAAAATGCAGGTTCGCAAATATCCTTAGCATTTTTATTTCATACAATGGAATACTACTCAGAAATGAAAAGAAATAACGACTGGTATATACAAGAATCTAAGTAGACCTCAAGATTATTGCATTAGCAAAAGTCTACTTTGAAAGGTTACATATGATGCAATTCCATCTATCTAAAATTCTTGAGACAGCAACACTGGGAGATGGTGAATGAGTTTTCAGTTGGAAGAGATAGGAAGAGGGTTGGGCAGAATGGGAAAACAAAGGAGCAGAGTACTTCTTCTATGGGGCTTGTTTCTGAGTCTAGATTCAGATGGTTGACTACAACCATCTAAATGGGAGGGAAAACAGACCAACAATGATCTGTGTGCATGCATAGGCAAGCACTCAGATACACAATGGCTGTTTAAAAGAAAGCGTACAGGTATTAGGTCTATAGTTTATTAACAGTGACAAGCCAACCTCCCCAGAGAGCCAATAACACAGTGCTGTTATGTAAACACATCTTCACTAAAGCCAGGGTGAGCAAGAAAAAACCATGTGCAGCACAGAAAACTTAGACCAGAGTATCTCTTGGCATCAGACTTTAAAGGTATACAAAGAAATCAAATTACTCCTATTTACAGATTAGATACAGAAGATCCCAAAAATTCATCAGAAAACTTCTAGGAATAACCAACAAAATCAACTCAGGAAAATCAGTAACCTTTCTATATACCAACTAGCTGAGAAAGATATCGTTGAACATACTCTCATTTACAGTGACCCTAAAAAATATGAATTGAAGGCTGGGTGATGGTGGCACACGTCTTTAATCCCAGCATTGGGGAAGCAGAGGCAGGCACATCTCGGTGAGTTTAAGGCCAGCTTGGTCTTCAGAGATAGTGCCAGGACAGGCTCTAAAGCTACACAGAGAAACCCTGTCTAGAAAAACTAAAAAAAAAAATTGACTGTATATTATGCCTAGTTACACACCCGAGACTATGTTCTTAACCAGAATTTCTTACCAGAAGAATCTTTGGGAGATAAAGCAGAAATCGAACTAACATAACAATACACCAAGTCTCTTAGTTGATCCTAAGGTTCTTTGGTGACATCTGCTGTTGAGCCAGGGTATGCAGTGCCAGATAGAACCTTATACTGATGTGTTGTCCTTCCTCTTATTGCAGCATGTTATTTTCTACTGTACTGCTGCACAATTCTCAAAGAAACTGAGATTGTTCTCATTCACACTAAAATGTGACTCAAATTTGCTAATTAAGATGAGGAATGAGAAATAAACAATGATGATGATGACAATGATGATGATGGTGGTGATGATGATGACTGATCATGATGATGATTGATCATGACGGTGGTGATGATGATGGTGGTGATGGTGATGATGATGACTGATTGTGATGATGATTGATCATGACGGTGGTGGTGGTGATGGTGATTGATCATGATGATTATTGATCATGATGATGGTGAGGATGATGGTAGTTGTGATGGTGAGGATGATGGTGGTGGTGATGGTGGTGAGTATGATGGTGGTGATGATGATGGTGGTAGTGACAGTGATGATGACACTTTATGAATCATCAAAAAGTATCCAGGTGTTGTGCTGCTTTCTTGTGATCCCAGCACTCACGGCAGTTGAGGCAGGAGGCTGATGAATTGAAAACTAGTCTGGGGTGACTAGTAAGCCTCAAAAAAATGCATTGTGTAGTAAGAATGGCACTGGTAGTTTACGCTGCCTACTAGACATTCTGAGGTGTTATAGCAAAAAAGTTTTTTGAATATTGAAACCCGGGTGGTAAAACTTTGAAGAGAAGTAGGTGTTCTTCCTCTTGAAGCGACTGTTTATTTTCTAGAATTTTTTAATTAATTTTTATTTCCTCTTCATTGGTGTTTTGACAGAAGCCCTGAGCCTGGAGTTATTGACAGGTGTGAGCTGCCATGTGGGTGCTGGGAATTGAACCTGGGTCCTCTGGAAAAGCAGTCTGTGCTCTTAACCACAGAGCCATCTCTCCAGCTCCCTATTTTTGAGAATTTTTAATATATTTTGTTATTATTTGACAATTTTATGATCTAGGTACCCTTACCCATCATAGTTCATAGTGAATCCTTTCTTCCCAACAAGCCCCTCTCCTGTTTTCATGAGTCAGTTAGGGTTGCTTGTAGATGGATGCTGCTTTGTTTCCCAGCTATCCAGACCAGAATAAACTATATCAATAGCAACACTGCTTGGCCAATATCATAGGCATATTTCTAGCTAACTTTTATATCTTAAATTAACCATTTCTATTATTCTGTGAATGGCCACGAGGCTGTGGCCTACTGGCAAGGTTCCTAAGGTGCCAGCATGTCCTTCTCCTTCAGCATCGACATGGCGTCTCTTTGACTCTGCCTACTTTTTCTATATATCTCTGTTCAGATTTCCTGCCTGGCTTGGCTCTGCTAAGCTGTCTGAGTCCAGTGTCGGCCCAGGCTGTGAGTTATTTCTCAGGACCAGAAAGGAGGTGTGGAAATAAAGACACAACTCACATGGCTTTATCAGGAGGGAGTTTTCAGAGATCCCTCATGAAATTCTGAGTTCACATTCTGAAAAATTCACCCACATTTATTCACCAAACAGCTTTTTTTTGTTTTTTTTTTTGGTTTTTTAAATATTTTTACTGATATTTATTGAGCTTCACATTTTTCTCTGCTCCCCTCGCTGCTTCTCCCCTCCCTCCTTCAACCCTCCCCCAAGTTCCCATGCTCCCAATTTACTCAGGAGATCTTGTCTTCTTCTACTTTCTACTTCCCATGTAGATTAGATCTATGTAAGTCTCTCTTGGTGTCTGCATTGTTCTCTAAATTCTCTGGGAGTGTGGTTTGTAGGCTGACTTTCTTTGCTATATGTTTAAAAACCACCTATGAGTGAGTACATGTGATAATATCTTTCTGTGTCGGGGTTACCTCACTCAAAATAATGCTTTCTAGTTCCATCCATTTTCCTGCAAAATTCAAGCTGTCGTTACTTTTTTCTGCTGTGTAGTACTCCATTGTGCAAATTACCACATTTTCCTTATACATTCTTCGGTCGAGGGGCATTTAGGTTGTTTCCAGGTTTTGGCTATGACAAACAAAGCTACTACAAACATAGTTGAGCACATGTCCTTGTGGCATGATATATACCCAAAAGTGGTATTACTGGGTCTTGAGGAAGGTTGTTTCCTAATTTTCTGAGAAATCGCCACACTGACATCCAAAGGGGTTGTACCAGCTTGCATTCCCACCAGCAATGCAGAAGTGTTCCCTTTTTCCCATATCCTCTCCAGCATAAGTTGTCATCAGTGTTTTTGATTTCGGCCATTCTTACAGGTGTAAGATGGAATCTCAGAGTTGTTTTGATTTGCATTTCTCTGATGACTAAGGATGTTGAACATTTCCTTAAGTGTCTTTCAGCCATTTTAGATTCCTCTGTTGAGAGTTCTCTGTTTAGGTCTTTACTCCCTTTTTTATTGGATTATATCATCTTTTGGTGTCCAATTTCTTGAGTTCATTGTATATTTTGGAGATCAGACCTCTGTCTAGTATGGGGTTAGTGAAGATCTTTTCCCATTCTGTAGACTGTTGTTTTCTCTTGTTGACAGTGTCCTTTGCTTTACAGAAGCTTTTCAGTTTCAGGAGGTCCCATTTATTAATTGATTCTCTTAGTGTCTGTGCTGTTGGGGTTCTATTTAGGAAGTGGTTCCCTGTGCCAATGCGTTCAAGTGTACTTCCCACTTTCTCTTCTATGAGGTTCAGTGTGGCTGGCTTTATGTTGAGGTCTTTGATCCATTTGGACTTGAGTTTTGTGCGTGGTGATAGATATGGGTATATTTTCATTCTTCTACATGTTGATATCTAATTATGCCAACACCACTTGTTAAATATGCTTTCTTTTTTCCATTTGATATCTTTTGCTTCTTTATCAAAGATCAGGTGTTCTAAGATGTGTGGATTGATATCCGGGTCTTACATTTGGTTGCATTGGTCCTCCTGTCTGTTCTTATGCCAATATCAGGCTGTTTTCAGTACTGTAGCTCTGTAGTAGAGTTTGAAATCAGGGATTGTGATGCCTCCAGAAGATCTTTTATTGTACAGGATTGTTTTGGCTATCCTGGGTTTTTTGCTTTTCCATATGAAGTTAAGTACCTTTCCATCGAGGTCTTTGAAGAATTTTGCTGAGATTTTGATGGAGATTGCGTTGAATCTGTAGATTGTTTTTGGTAAGATTGCCATTTTTACTATGTTAATTCTGCTTACCCAAGAGCATGGGAGATCTTTCCACTTTCTGATATCTTCTTCAATTTCTTGCTTCAAAGATTTAAAGTTCTTGTCATACAAGTCTTCCATTTGTTTGGTTAAAGTTACTCCAAGATATTTTATGCTATTGTGGCTATTGTGAAGGGTGTTATTTCTCTGATTTCTTTCCCAGCCCTTTTATCATCTGTGTACAGGAGGGCTACTGATTTTTTTTTTTACTTTATCTTGTATTTTGCTACATTGCTGAAAGTGTTTATGAGTTGTAGTAGTTACTTGGTAGAATTTTTGGGATCACTTATGTAAACTATTATATCACCAGCAAACAGTGTTTGACTTCTTCTTTTCCAATTTGTATCCCCTTGATCTCCTTTTGGTGTTTTATTGCTCTACCTAGGACCTCAAGAACTATATTGAATAGATATGGAGAGAGTGAACAACCTTGTCTTGTTCCTGGTTTCAGTGGAATCACTGGGAGTTTCTCTCCATTTAGTTTGATGTTGGCTGTTGGCTTGCTGTATATTGCCTTAATTATGTTTAGGTATGTTCCCTGTATCCCTGCTATCTCCAAGACCTTTATCATGAAGGGATGTTGTATTTTGTCAAAAGCTTCTTCGGCGTCTAATGAGGTGATCATGTGGTTTTTATTTTTCATCTTATTTATACGGTGGATTATGTTGACAGATTTTCGTATGTTGAACTATCCCTGCATCTGTGAGATGAAGCCGACTTCATCATGGTGGATGATGGTTCTGATGTGTTCTTGGATTCGATTTGCCAGTACTTTACTTAGTACTGTTGCATCAATGTTTATTGATTGATGAGATTGGTCTGTAATTTTCTTTCTTAGTAATGTCTTTCTGTGGTTTGGGTATCAGAGTAATTGTAGCCTCATAAAAAGAGTTTGGCAGTGTTCCTTCTGTTTCTATTGTGTGAAATCATTTGAGGAGTATTGGTATTAGTTCTTCTTTGAAAGTCTTGTAGAATTCTGAGCTGAAACCATCTGGTCCTGGGCTTTTTTGGTTGGGAGACTTTTGATGACTGTTTCTATTTCTTCAGCAGTTATAGGTCTGTTTAATTTGCTTATCTGGTCTTGATTTAATTTTGGTAAGTGATATTTATCCAGAAAATTGTCCATTTTCCTTTAAGTTTTCCAACTTTGTGGAGTACAGGTTTTCAAATATGACCTGATGATCCTCTGTATTTCCTCCGTGTCTGTTGTTATGTCCCCCTTTTCATTTCTGATTTTGTTAATTTGGATATTCTCTCTCTGCCTTTTGGTTAGTTTGGATAAAGGTTTGTCTATTTTGTTGATTTTCTCAAAGAACCAGCTCTTTGTCTCATTGATTCTTTGTATTGTTTTCTTTGTTTCTATTT
>PVIU01025939.1:0-22862 GCA_004026605.1 Ondatra zibethicus | reverse complement strand
GTTTGCATGCAAATGGATGGAAATAGAAAACGCTATCCTGAGTGAGGTAACCCAAACCCAGAAAGATGATTATGGTATGTACTCACTCATTAGTGGACCCTAGCTATAAAATAAAGGTCACCAAACACTTAGCTCGCAAGCCCAGAGAAGCTGAATACCTAGGTGAACCCAAGGAAAGCATACACAGAACTTCCTGGAAGTTGGAAGCAAACAGGATCATCAAGCAAAAGTTGGAAGCCAGGGGCGGGGATAGAGGTGGGAGAAATTTCTTCTTCTTCTTCTTCTTCTTCTTCTTCTTCTTCTTCTTCTTCTTCTTCTTCTTCTTCTTCTTCTTCTTCTTCTTCTTCTTCTTCTTCTTCTTCTTCTTCTTCTTGGTTTCCTGAGCCCTGAGGAGAGAGATTTGATGGAAATAATGCATTCAGGGCTGAGTGTTCCAAGGTCTCTCACTGGCTGTGGGTCTCTATATTTGTTCCCATCTGCTTTAGGAGGTAGCTTCTCTGATGGTAGCTGAACAAGGCACTGATTTATGAATATAGCAGAACATAACATTAGGAGTCATTTTATCACTTCTTTTCTGATCTTTCTTTCCTTTTTTTACCCATATTTTTGGTTTTTACCTAGGTCCCTGGTCTATCTTGTCTCAGGTTCTTGGTCACCCAAAAAATGTTAGGTATAAGTTACATCTTGTAGAGTGGGTCTTAATTCAAATCAGTTATTGATTGGTTTCTCCCACATGTTTTGTGCCTCCAGGCAAGCATTTGTGGCTGACATTTATGTTACACTTTTGTTAGCATGCAGAATACCTTCGATTACCAAAGATCAAGTTGAAACATGGGGTAAAGGCTCTATGTAGATACTAGCTCAGTATCTCCACATTCAATATAGGTATTGTCTTCAGCAAAAAAACTTTTCTTTCTGCTGTAGGAAATCCTACAGCCAGTAGCCTTTAAGTTACCTGACCACTTGGGTGTGGCCTCTTACACTATAAATGTCGATGTAAAGCACACATTCCCTCTCTCTTCTGGGTGTGGTATTCAGTTGCTTCCCCCTTCGAGCAGAGGACTGTAATCTGTGAGTCTACCCCTAAATAAATAACCCTTTATTATAGTCAATTCTGATCTAGTGTGGGATTTCTTTTAGCATCCATTTTCATCTGGCACCCCATGTGGATCCAAAGTCCACATCTACCAGGTGGATGGGTCTAAAAGACCCAAAAGATCCACAGCCCAGATCTTCCACCCCTGCCTGCTTGGCTTGCTTTCACCTACTAGGCATTTTTTTTTGGAAAAATCCCACCACAGTGGAGCTAAGTACCCATGGCAACTTGGAAATTTCCCAAGCTCATGCACATTCCCCCCGTGCCGTGTTCCCTGCTGTATGGTGACTTGCACATCTTCTGGTTTGTGCTCCCTGATCCTGAGTTCTGGGCTCCTTGTGCCATGTACACAATTTTTAAAATTGCTTTTAATTTGTCAAGCAAAGCATATTTGTCAATATTTAACTAACACCAAGGCAGAAAACCAAAGTGGCACAGGACTATTCATGGTGCAACTGGTTGTTTTGCTGCTGGTTGCGACTCAGCAACCATGACATCTGCTGGACAATAAAGATTATTACACCTGAAACAGTTTACCAGACCTCATAACACAGGTGAATATTTTATTAATTAATAAGGCAATAAACTTGAAAGTTATATGACAGACAACATTAACATGGAAAATTTTAGTATTTTGGTTTTTTTTTTTTGCTGATACTGCAGATAGTATTCTGCAAGGCTTATATGGTTACTGTGATACATACATTTATTGGATATTGGGACTCAGTTTTTTTCTTTATATTATATCCTTTAGAAAATGGTTTGATAACAGAGCCAAGAATGAGACACATTTTGATCTACAGTCTAAATATCAATAGCTTGATCAGACTAATGAATGGAATGTTCTCATTCTCAAAATTTTCAGCCAGTATAGGTGTGTCCCAAAGCCTATTCTGAAATGGGAAAATGCAGGTGACTATTTCCACATTCACCAAGGAAGGAAATGGGTAGGAATTTACAGTCCAAGACAATTGTATTCCTGATCCACTGAACACACCAGCCTTGAGCACTCTGGATGAGATGAAAGTCAATGTAGCAGTTTTTGTCCCAAATTATAACCAGTGACCCAGTAAAATGCCATCAGCCCTATCATTACTAATAAGTAATCACAAGGCTTTAAGAACTTACTTGCAGTCCTGCAGAATTAGGCAGAAGTTGTTGTAAAATAAGAAACCAACCTGCTTTGTCAAAACTGGCAGTGTAAAGAAGGCGGCACTGGAAGTGTCAGTCACTCTCCATAAACTCTTAATGTGGCTAGGCTTCGGGTCCCACTGACCACAGTCTCATTTTGCTCATAGGTTACACAGTCAAGTAGAACTTCAACTTTAACAACTCTTACACAAGCTATGTCTCTGAGTCTACAAGATAGCGTTAATAATTTAATTAACCAAACCAATAGACAAGAGACCACCTAGGTTTAGTGCTAACATAGCAGCCTTTTATAAGTGTATTAACAACTTTAGCCTAATCCCAATTGTAGGAGGAGGCCACTTGTTCATCCCATGCACCCAGAACTGAAATAATCATACAGAAATTATATTAATTAAAACACCGCTTGGTCCATCAGCTCTAGCTTCTTATCGGCTAACTCTTATATTAATTTAACCCATTTCTATTAATCTGTATATTGCCATGTGGCAGTGGCTTACTGGCAATGATTCGGCATGTCTGACTCTGGCAGCTAAATGGCGTCTCTCTGACTCTGCCTTCTTCCTCTCAACATTCAGTTCCATCTTCCCTGCCTACTTAAGTTCTGCCCTATTAACAGGCCAAGGCAGTTTTTTTATTTATTAACACACAGACAGAAGGACCTCCCACACCACCCAATAAAACTTGGTAACAATGATAAGAATTATTAGGAAGTTTACTGGGTGCATCATGTTACCCATGCCTTACGAGTCCATATATATATATGAGTGAATTTGGATTGCCTGAGTAACAGCTGTCTGGCAAACTGGACACGATGGCATTCTTTTTTCACAGATCTTGTTGGCACATTTCATGCAGAATAGGTTGTGGCCATATGGAACTAGGGCAGCAATAATGTCATTCTCAAAGCAAATCACACAGTTGTGCTTTCTTCTTGATTCTGGAGGTGAGCTAGAAGTGAAACAACCATTGGAAAAAGATTAACTATTGGTACCATCAGAAGAATCAGGGATGTATATTGGAAGGCCAACATGGTTGCCTATACTAGGTGGGTCACTCCTAACCCTCCAAGCAAGTGGGTGTTCTATGCTCTCAGGAAATGTAGAAGACAGATGAGGAGTTGATGGCTGACTTCCTCTTCGCTGAATTTTCATGTTACCAAAAGGATCACTCCCAAAGCCAGAGAGTGGGTTAATGGGTTCAAATGGAATGCAAATAATTTGAGCAGATGTTGGTAAAGAGGCAAAGGCAGGAGAGTGTACTGCAAGATCTTCTGAGCCTGTAGATGGAAGTGTATTTCCAAATCAAAAGTTTCCTGTGCTAAATGGGCTCGTTGGACTAAAGTCAGCCAGCCTATTGCTTCCAAAATAGGAATCAGTGGACCCACTTCCTATAGAACTAGAAGTATAATTTTGATAGTTGAACATCAGTCTTGCATGGCTAGGAGGATTGGAAGAGAGCCATGCAGAGCCAAGAGAGTCACCTTCAAAGCTCACGTTGATACCATTATAGTGGAAATCATTTTCTTCATTGAGCTCTATGTAGTTTCCTGTATGCATGGCGACATGCATTTCTATTTCTTCCTGTGCTCGATCAACATTTTCAGGTAGCTGTTTCCTTTATTTGTCTTGTCTTATTGATTTAGCTAAGTTGTCAAAGTATATTGAGTAATACTGGAAATAATAGACACTATTGTCTTCTTCCTAATTTTAGAAAAAAACATTTTTGTCTTTCTTAGTATAAGTTGGCCGAAAGTTTGTCATATACATATTTTATGGTGTTAAGGTGTGTTCTTTCTATTCCTAGGTTTTTCACAGAATTTTTGTTCATAAAAGGACTGGATCTTTGCTAAAGATCTTGTCTGAATAAAGTGAGGTGATCATATGTTTCCTGTCAGTGTGCTTCACATACCATTTTAGTTATTATTTTGTATATAGTGAGCCATCATTGAAATCCAGAAATAAACAAACCAGGCCTTAATGTTGAAAAATCTTAATATGTTCTTGGACTTGATTTGCAGGATTTCATTGAGAGATTTTTTTTCATCTGCATTCATGAAAGAAATTGGTTTATAGGGCTTATTGTTTAGTTGGTTTTATTTTTATATTTTTTATTTAATATTTTTTCTTTTTAGAGAATTTCTTACCTGATTACTATTTTCACCTCTACCTCTTCTTCTGTCAATATTTTCTATGATCCCTCAACTCCTCTCAAACCTGTGACCTTTTCTTCATTGTTGTTGGATACATGTATATGGTTAACCCTTTTCAAGGGGAGAAATATCACAGTTCTTTTACTTTTTCACTTTTGATTTTGAATGATCCTTTGAATGTGATGTTGAATTTTGTTTGCTCAAATTTTATTGAGAATCTTTGCAATTATGTTCATCAGGAAGTTCAGATGTAATTTTCTATTTGCATTGTCTTTACCTTGTTTTAATATCCTTGTTTTAATGACTCATAACCATTTGGAAGCCTTCCTTATTTTTCTATAGAATAGTTTTGGTGGTGTTGATATTTGTTCACCTTTGAAGTATTAGTAGTAATGTGCAGTGAATCCACCTATCCTTGAACTATTTTTACTTAGGTGATTTTTCATTATTGTTTCAGTCTTGTGACCCTTCTCTCTTACAACTTTAAATATCCTGCTTTTGTTTGTGTTTTAGTTTTTTAAAGTGTAATGTGGTGTGATGTTTCCTTTTCTCATTCTGTCTATGTGGTGTTTTCTAAGCCTCTTGTATCTCTTGCTCTAGATTTAGACTTTTTATTCTATGATTTTACTGATAATATTTTTATGTCTTTGGTTTGGTATTCTTCTCCTTCATTTAGGTCCATAATTAGAAGATTTGATTTTTTATGATGTTCCGGACTCTCCCATTCCATTCTTCTTCTCTTTTTTAAATCATTGACCTTTACTGAAAGATCCAGTTCCTCTTCCTCATTATCCAGCCCTGCTATTTGCACATGATTCATTCTATTGGTGGAGCTTTCAAAAAGATTCTTATTCTAGTTATTGAGTTCCTAACTTCTATCCTCATTTCAGTTTGGGTTTTCTCGGCAAATCTATCTTTTTATTGAACTGTATTTTCCTATCCTGAGTTGACTTCCTTATTTCTTTCAGCTCTTTGTTTTTGTTTTCTGTGGGTACATTAATGAATTGTTTGGACATAGTTACTAATATTCTTTTAAATTCTTTGTCTGAAAGTTCTTCCAAGTCTTCTTCAGTGGGAGCCATCATATAAAATTATTGAATTTTAGAGGGGACAATTTGTCTTGTTTTGTTTTCCAGATATGGGGGTTCTTTTGTTTGTTTGTACAGTGAAAATTATATGTCTAGAGTTAGTTTATTGAGTTTTTAAGTTCAATTCTTCTTTAAATTTAGGTATTTACAATATTAAGGATAAAACTTAGTCATAGAATGGGCGAGATAGTATTTTCCCCCATGAAATTGATTGTTAGAGGCAAAGGATCTATCTCTAGTCCTTTTCTGAACATCAGGCACTGGCTTGATTAAACTCAGGTCTCCTGTCTGTGGTTGAAGTGTTTGAACTGGGATTCCCTATGCCTGTGGGATTTACTGAAGGATTTTGTTGGCTTCTTTTCCTGAGTTCATGTCTTCTGCCATTGTGAGCTGTGAAACCCATTCAATACCTGTGAGATTTACCCTGTGTCAGAACCCTGGGTTGTAGATTCTGCTACTGGGCACTGAGCATTGTAGAAGCTGAATGAGAATTTAATTCTTTAAGTATCTCTGCTATGCATAGGGTTAAAACTTTAAGCTCTTTACATTTTGGCCAAACGAAAGAGCAAATGTAAATTAAGGATGTGATTTGAGTGCAGCAAACACATAAAATTTATTATTTATTTGGAATATTGTTTAGAAAGTGCATTCCTTTGAAAATCCTATATCTCAGGAACACCCATTGGCCAAGAGTATTTTAACAAAGGAGAGTGCCTGAGGTATCACCATTCAATAATCTTATCACAGGAAAAGACAAACACACGGGAGGACAGTGGAGCTGTACATGCCCCTGAATGGTTATTCAACAGTTCAAGTCCAAAGGAGGCTAAACAGAAAACAACCAAAACACAGTCTGTTCTAAAAAAAACCCACTCTTATCAAGGCTCTGAATTTATAAATACTGAGATCAGCCTGTCCATTGCTAAAGTCCTGGGTTAGGAGAAAGTAAAGTTTGAAGCCTTAGGTCTCCCCAGAAATGGATAAAGTGGACTTTACAAAGAGTCACACAAGGATTATGATTATTAAATAAGTTCAAGAATTTAAATGATAAAGGTCATTGTTCCTCAAAAACACACTTGTCTATTTAACTCTGAATAATCAGCCACAAGTATAATGAGATCCACTGCGAGAGATGTGAACAAGAAACAGTGTTAGACCCCAACTCTGGGATGCTAACTCCTCAGGAGGGTCACCCCAAGGAACCACTTACCAGTCTGGTTGATGCAAAAGCAAGAGGAATTGCCATTACAGGCTACTTTTAAAGGCAAAAACCACATATTCAGGGAGGGGGTACAGTGGGTTGTTTGTCAAACACAGGGATTGGCTCATTTAAAGGGCATTTACTATGATTGGTTATATCAAAGGCGGGATGAGAGGTTGCTGGGTCAGGTGAAAGTCAGGGAAGCACCTGCAGGCCATTGGAAAGCACCTAATGGTCTAGTATATTGGAAAACAGGCAGGGTGGGGGTCACAACTAGTTCACAAAAAACATGTTTTCTTCAATAGCAGATTCTGTCTTGTCTCTAGAGCAAATGGTGACTTAGGACAATGAGATATACAACAGATTGAATGTAATGGAAAAGGTTCTGAAATAATTAACGACGTTCTAATCCTTCAACTTTCTAAAAATATATGAAAAGAACATTTCTGGAAGTTAGTATAGTAATCTGAAGAAAATAAACAAAGATACTAAAAGAAAAAAAAACTACAATAGCCTAGGAAAATAGAACCCCCCAAAACCAATAAAAGATCCAGCACTTTATAAAAGCTGTGTACCATGAATAAGCAGAATTTACTCCAGCTATAAAGGTTGTTTTAATATATGAAAATTAATCAATGCAATACCTTCTTTATAGAATAAAGGACACAGAAATTAGTAACTACAATAAAGACATGAAAGTTCTTGTTTTGCTCTTAATAGTAGTTCTCAGCCTACAGCTATATGTGTAATGACAACAGCTATTTAAATTTTTATGATAGATGACCGAAACAATACCCTGTTCTTAAGGATGCAGAGTAACTGCAAACTTATATGTTTTCAGGGTGTCAGTGAATTTGGTCATGAAAATCTTCACAGTCCTGAGGAAGAAATTTGTGAATATGTAAAGAATATATGATGAAATTTGGAATCGTGTGTTTGTGTGTGTGTGTGGTACATTTACACAGTGGAGTACTACACAGCAGAAAACAATATGACATCTTGAAATCTGCAGGCAAATGCATGGATCTAGAAAACATCATATTGAGTGAGGTAACCCAGACCCAGAAGGACAAATATCATATATACTCACTCATAAGAGGTTTTTAAACATAAAGCAAAGAAAACCAGCCTACAAATCACAATACCAGAGAAACTAGACAACAATGAGGACCCTAAGAGAGACATACATGGATCTAATCTACATGGGAAGTAGAAAAAGACAAGATCTCCTGATTAAATTGGGAGAATGGGGACCATGGGAGAGGGTTGAAGGGGAGGGGAGAGGAAGGAATGGGAGGAGAGAAAAATATACAGCTCAATAAAATCAAAAAAAGAAAAGGAAAGAAAGTCACTTAGATCTATAAATTTCTAAACAAAGTGTCAATGGGAAGGCAGAGAATCAGGAAAGATTTTTGGTTTCTACACTAGGAAAGTTGACACCAGTATCTTACCTTTTGTTTAGCATCTTGGTCTAGAGAGCAAACACATCAATTGGAAGTGTGTCAGTTTCTAAAATTCATTCCTATGGACAGAATAAGATACATTCTAGTACAGTTCAAAGAGTAAATATTTCTGTTTTCTACATAACCTCAGACTGAGAAAACTTCCCCAGGGACACAACCTGAACAAAACCCCACACAGTAATGAGAGTCCTTCATGTCCTAGTTCATGGTCCTCAAGGGGTGAAAATATGCACACTTCATCACATATTATCCAGGACCAGATATACAGACTGTTGATAAATTAGTTTCAACTTCAGGGAAAAGAACTCATCAGTGGTTTGTTTATAAATAAATACATCAAGATATCTGTTCCTAAAATAAAATCTTCAAAAAAATCATAAATAATTAATTCCTGTGAGGGCAAAGGTGAGACAGATTCATTCAATAATAAGGTCCTCAGCAGACTTTCCACACACAATGATTCCAGAATAAGCTGTTTGTTTTTATCTCATTGTCAAAATTAGGGGTTAGAAATATTTGTGTCTCTTGTTCTGTAATTGTTTTTATAATAACAGAAAATCAAAAGATACTCTATATTTCCCCCAGAACTTTTAGTCAGTTTCAAATTCAACATAGAATTTGCCCTTCTTTCATCTTTTCTTTTAATTTTTAAAAAAATTGCAAAGGCATCAGAGCTTCAAAAGTATGTGTTAAATCCATTTGAAGAGGCTTGTGTCATTCGACAGTCGGCTTGCTGAAGTATTATTTAATCATTAATAATTGGAGATGCATATATTACCTGAAATGCTGCCTGACCAGCTGTATGCAATGATTTTTCTGTGTTTCTGAACACACTGGACACTCTCAACTGCACCCACAGCCAAGGTAGGCTACCCAGATCTGAATTTGAAGCTAGTTTATCTTACTTTCCTTCTCTCCCTGGAAGGAGTTTGCAATTAAAAGAATTGAAGTGTTACATTTGGAGACCTTTAGATGTTTCAGGAGATTATGCATAAATCTTTGATCTCCTAACTATAGATACAAATATATATGAAGATACAATTTATGTAATCTAGGTTTTGTACATATGGTACAAAGAGAATGAAGTAGTAGGGTGGGTCACCAAACATTTCTTCCTGTATATTACATGCAATCTGTACATGGTAGTTTGTATAATTTGTCATACATATTCTCTTTTTAATGGCACTTTTCTTCTTTTCTTAATATTTTTTTCCATTTATTTTACATACCAACCACAATTTCCCTTCACTCCTTTCCTCCCGTTCCCTCCCCTCATTCCCCTTTTACGCTCCCCCATCCACTCCTCCTCCATCTCCATTCAGAAAGGGGAAGGACTATGATGGGAGTCAACAAAAAATAATCTATCTCACCTTATATCAGTACAGACATTGGATACAGCTAAGAATTTTAAAAATCTCATTTGAAGGTAAAACTGTGACAGATGTATGGCCTTCACATTAATGAAGACAGGTTAGAATGGGAGGCAGAATTCTTTTGAACTCTCTTTTCAAAAGAACATTTTCAACACTGAAGCTAATATTCAAAGGCTAATGCATTAAAAATTCTGTCTGGGAGAGAGAAGAGTATACTTTCAAATATGAATGGATATCTGTACTAAAACTCAGGATCAAGGACACCTTTAATTTTGATCTTATAGAATGTTCTTGTATGTGAAACTAACCAGGATGATATGTTTCTGATACAGTGAATAAAGTCCTAGCTATACTGCAGGACTTAGTATTCTTAAGATGTGATATAGCTTTTTTAAAGAATCAAGGCAATTATTGATAAGTACAAAGTGGAAGTTAAACTCCCTCCTTTAGGGCTATTGTTTTTCTATATGTATTTATATTGTATCATCCTAAGAAAGGTGAGGTGCAGAGGCAGAAAACATCAGTTTTAGAATTTAGCATACCTAGGATATTCTTGTCCTCTGTCATTGAAATTCACCTGCCTGGCCCTTGGCTCCTCAACTTAACAGTAAGTATGTAAAATACAAGTTAACTGGGTATTCTTATTTAGAGCAACTCTACAGATTGCAGGCTGCAGACCTGAACTCATTACCATCTGGCTTTCTTTTGCAGCTGAGCATAAGACTGTGGAGGATTTCCTATGACCACAGCTGGTGACTTTAAGGCACTAGCTCAATTATTTGAGCTCTGGTAATGCTGGTCCTCTAAGTAAACTGATATGCACTAGAGACACAGGCACTGAGTAAATGCTAAAGAGCTAGAGACAGCCATCCTGCATTTGGATACAGGCTTCTTTACATTTTACTACTGGTACTTTAGGTAAGTCTTCTTTTCTTTAAAATTCAAATTTAAAGGCGTCTAAAATTTTGACACTATTGAGGGAAATTGATGGAATACTAAAACAAATCACTTAGTATAGTGACAAGTGCACAGCCAGTGTTCAGTGTTAGGATGTCCCTCAGAAAATTTGTGCAGGACATGTAAGCCTCAACATGCTGCAACAAATGTGGAAAAGCACGCACAGCCAGAGCTTCATGCTCAAATATCTAAGCACAGAAATTGAAATAAGTACACAGATTTTCTCAGTGTGAGATGAGGTTGTTCATTTATGTTTTTGCCTCTCCATTGCTGCCTTTCCTTTTATGGAAGATTGGTCTCTTCTTGATATAGATAAATATATACCACAGTGTATGCTATTAGTCTTTGAACCAGAGCAGGAAATGAAACTCATTTATTCCTTTAACCAGCCATTGAACACTAGAGACATCAGTTTTGACATATGGCTGATTTGTTTAGTTTGTCTTTGTGTCTGCATGATGTGAGGAAAAAGGGGGGGATCTGAATATTTTAAAAGAATTAAAATATATTCAGGTTACTTAAAATGTGCAGAAAATAGAACTATTACTGAAGTAATGATGAATGACATGCTTTGGGATTATTTATGGTTTTGATTAAGAAGTATGATTTTGGCATATGCATTCTAGAATTTAGGAAAATATATTAGTCCATTGCTGATTCTCTTAAGGATTAACTCCTCTAGAGAAGAGCTAGCAATTAGAAATCCACTCCATTTTATTCTCAGCGGTTCTTGGGTTCTCTGATACACTGAGCTGTTTACAAGGGAAGTCATAATCCCAGGTTTAGAGCTATAAAGCCATTGTGTCAACGAACTATTCTTGGGATCACAGAGAACAAGTTCTCTTTTGCACGCTCTTAAGTATGTATCATACTCACAAGAGATGGGGACAAACTGCCTTACTTTACATAGTCCTTCTGTGTTAGGAACAAATAAAAAGTTGTAATAAATTGAAAGTCCAGAAAAATGCAAGACCTAGTAATAACAAAGGCGTTTTAAATACTATTTTGAAGTTTGAGTGATATATTCATTCTTTGTCAAGCAAATAAAATAGATATTATATTGAATGGATTCTGGTTGATTTTTCAGAGTAGACTTATTGGTTAATTATGTAAAGTTTGATTGATAATATTAGTTTAAACTAGAGAACAAATTTAGTTGGTACAATAAAGATGGCATTCAGCACACTGTCAAAAATTTATAGACTAACTTCCATATGTCAAAAAAAACATATTTGTTTTTTGGGGTCTGGGTTACTTTTTGTTGAGTATTTGTTTGTTTATTTGCTGCCTTTTGGTTTTAGTTTTGTTCTTTGTTTAGGGGGTTGGGTTTTGTTTTTGCTTGTTTGTTTTTTTAAAGAGAGAACATAAAGTTGATGGATAGGAAGGATAGGAGGAGGATCTTGTAGAAGTTGGGGAAAGAAGAAAAACATGATCAAAATATATTGTATAAAAAATTTAAGAAAAAAGATGACACCCATGATAATGCTAGGGATTCTGGGGAACATTTGTGGTAATCTCTCTGTTCTAAATTTCAAGGCAGTTTATATATTGGTGATTACAATATTATAAGCATATTATATTACTTGAATCATACTAAGATGTTTCCTGTGCTGCCATGACTCAATTTTACCTGTTCATACCTCTACTTTACTCAACTTAAATGTTCATGTACTCAATTATAGGACTCCAAGGAAACATAGAAGTTATACCTTTTTTTAATCCTAAAATTAGTAATAGAATCTTTAGAAATTTAGGAAATAATTAAAATTTAAAAAGAAAAAAGATATCCATAACCTCAGATCCTGAGTTAAATATCCTAAATATGTAAATTTACTTATTTTCCAAAATTTACAGTGTAGGACTCAATGTGCTATTTCAACATATGTACTCCGTATTCAGTGATTAACTCAGCATCATTATTTCCCTCTCCTTATCAATTACACTGTAAAGCATACACCAGTACTATTGTTGTAGTTAACAGTGTTTGGGGACATGTAAACTTTCATTCTCATGTTTTAGGAATCACTGTTCTACCTTTATATTGACTTTGACTTTATTACTCACTTATGGGAGAGAACATGGCTTGTTTCAATTACATGATATCCTCTAGTGCTATCTTTTTAGTAAGGATGTAAAGAAAAGGGAACTAATATAAATATGGTTTAATATCTGTGAAATTAAATCTATAAGCAATTTGATGGGAAATATTCCATTTTAATTTTATTTTTGAAATAGGCATTCAAAAAAAAAGTCTTTGAATATTGATTCCATGGACATTATCACTAACTTTTATCTCTGGCATGTTTACATAATCATGAGTAGGGTAAAAAGACCTATTTTATAGTTCTAATTCACCTTATTTCATATACAGTTCTAGATCTTTTTAATTTCAAAACTATTGCTCTAATGATTACATTGTTCCATCCTTCTGGAGAAAAAACAAGTTTGTAATTGCTCCTTTGACCCCAAGAAATTTGATTCCTTTTTTCTTGATGCTCTGTGTCTTAAAAGAATACAGTTGGGGTTGAGAAAATGAGACTAAAAAAAATCAAATAAGATAAGACTTGAGGTTTCTATTTCTACGAAATTTGGGAAAATAGGACCCCAATTTTGAAACAATGGAGTGATGAAAATACTGAATTTTTGGAATATTTATTTTGATTCTTTTTTCCTAAAGGTAAAAATAATACTTTCTGGTTCAAAAGCAAATATCTACACTACACAGATGGAGAATAAAAGGAACGTGACTGAATTCATTTTGATAGGTCTTACACAGAACCCCCAAGTGCAGAAAGTAGTGTTCGTGACATTTTTGGTTCTGTACATGGTAACAATTTCAGGCAACCTGCTCATTGTGGTCACCATCATCCACAGCAGGGCTCTGAGTTCCCCCATGTACTTCTTCCTGAGCCACCTTTCCTTGATAGATATGATTTACACTTCCTCTTCAGCTCCGAAGTTGATTGTGGACTCCCTTCAAAAGAACAAAGTCATCTCCTTTAATGGATGCATGGTGCAAGTCTATGCAGAGCACATTTTTGGTGCAACTGAGATCATTCTCTTGACAGTGATGGCCTATGACCGCTATGTGGCCATCTGCAAACCTCTGCACTATATGACCATCATGAGCTACAAGCTATGCATTCTTCTGGTGGGAGTGGCCTGGACAGGAGGGTTTCTCCATGCAACTATTCAGATCCTTTTCACAGTCTGGCTGCCCTTCTGTGGCCCCAACATCATAGACCATTTTATGTGTGACTTGTACCCGCTATTGGAACTTGTCTGCATGGACACACATACCCTTGGTCTCTTTGTTGCTGCCAACAGTGGGTTCATTTGCCTATTTAACTTCCTCCTCTTGATGGGATCCTATGTGATCATCTTACGCTCTCTAAAGAACTATAGCTTGGAAGGCAGGCACAAAGCCCTCTCCACTTGTGTGTCTCATATTACAGTAGTGATTTTGTCCTTTATTCCTTGCATATTTGTGTATCTACGCCCAGTGACCACTTTGCCAATTGATAAAGCAGTTGCTGTCTTTTATACTATGGTGGCTCCTCTGCTGAATCCTTTAATCTATACCCTCAGAAATTCTGAGGTAAAAAATGCAATAAGAAAGCTCTGGAGGAAAAAAAATGTGAATTAGATAACAATTAAGCAGGGTCTTTGGACTTTACATACATAGGTAATACATTAAATTGCTTCCAACCTTACCTGTTGACAGTAATGTCTACTATAATGCAGAGTTGGATGTTATTGGAGATAGTTACGCAGAAGGTTAAACTGGGGTAGTTGGTAATTCATTTATTTTCTCTTTTCTCATACTTTTATCATCATAACCAAATGCCTCTTTCTTTTACAAATTTATCTGTCTATCTATTTATTTATTTAATGAGCCTGAATATGTGTGTCTGTGTGTGTACCAGGTTGGTGATGATGCCCAAGGAGGACATAGAGCCCTTGGATGCCCCTGGAACTGGAGCTACAGGGTGTTTTGAACTACTCATCATGAGTTTTGTGTAGCAAACTCTCTTATATGAGAGGAGAAAGTGCTCCTCATTGCTGAAACATTTATTCATCCACAAATGATTGCTTTTTAGTCAAAAAATATAAAGTAACAGGAAAAAAATCTCAATGTTCTAAAAAAACCCCTAGACTATTAGGTTAATATTAAAAATAACCTTAAGTAATATTGAGATGCTGTTTTTTAAATATAACTGAAAAGAACATGTTTAATTATATCATTTTCCTTCAGACTATGGGCTTCACATAAATTATTTGTGGATTTTATTATTTATTAAATATAAGTTGTACAGAAAAATACTGCTTATCTTATGCCTACAAGACTGACATTGTTTCCATATTTTATAATTTAGAATCCAATTGCAGAACCAACTAAAACAATTCTTTTGTTTGAAAGTAAAGTTTACACCCAGTGAATATAAGATGAATACCTAAATAAGGAAGAAAAGTAAGTTCTACCCTGAACACTGGGATTCCAGTATTTTGGAATATGTAGTTGTTGTCCATGAAATGGTGAAGACATTATATATTTTCTGGAACAGGACAAGTTTACAGTAGCTAGTTAGAAGCTGGTGCATGAGAAATTGTCAGTGACTGCCAGATTTATATGATCCTTCCACTAGAACACTGGTGAATTCCAAATGTATGGGAGCCTCCCACTAGAACACTGGTGAATTCCAGATATATGTGAGCTTTCCACTAAGATACTGGAGAACTGAGACTTGTAAAAAGGAGCTATGTCTTAGATTGACAAACAGACTGTTACAAGTGTACAAATAATGGTAGTATGTACTCAATTTATTGCAGTTAGACACAGAACATGAAGTTAAGATGAGTGGAAGGACAAGAGTCTGGTTTGAGTCAGAAAGGAGTATAGATGAATATGATCAAAATGCATTCTGTGTATATGCAAAAGTCTCAAAGAATTTGTGAGTTGATGGGCATCACAAATTGAATCAGGTAGATAACAAAAAACAAATCGTATTTATAGAAGCATAGAAAATTAAATATTTAGGAGTATATTTAGTTGAAGAAGTAAAAGCTAGAAATATGTGTACATTTTATTACTATGAAGTAAATAAACTGTCCTGAAAGCTATAAAACATTTATGAGTGTCATTGAAGGTAACATGCATAAATGAGAAGATACCCTGTGTTCATGAATTATAAGTTAATAGTATTAAAATCTTCATACTAGGCAAAGCTGAATTTTTTCTAGATAAATGTGGGTTACTAAAAAAGTTGATGCCATGAAATCAAGGGGTACCCTAAGTATCTTGGAGATTCTTGTTCAGTTTCTCTGTTGTGGGTCTCTTATGTGCCTCTGTAGTCCTCTTTTTTGCTGTTTTATGCATAGACAGGTTTTGGATCAGCATAGTATTAGTAATTAGTATTAGATGGTCCCTCTTTGCCAGTTGTTTTGTGTTGAACAAACAAGAATTAGTACTTTAAATGGTTTTCTGTGATCCTGCAATTAAGTCACCTATTCTTTGGATTTTATTTATTAGGAAACTTTTATTTTTAATTTAACTTTGTCACTTACTGTGTTACATTTAATGTTTTATACACATATATGTATGTATATATACATATATTTAAATCTTAACATTTCAAATGAGATTTTTTTTTGAAAATTGAAATCTATTATTTTCTTATCCTGAGATCATGTTATGTTTGTCTCAATAGGGTTTTTAACTAAATAAAATATAATAAGATAAAACAAAAATCATCACATCAAAATTGGACAACACAAACTAACAAAAGGAAAACAGCCCCCAAAAGAAGGTAGAAGAATAAGAAACCCACTCTTCACACATACAGGATTCCCATAAAAGTATTAAAATGAAATATACATATACATACACATATATATGTATACACACATATATACATATATGTATATGTGTGTGTGTGTGTGTGTGTGTGTGTACATACATACACAGAGGACCCAGTGCAGACCCATGAGTTTTCTGTTTCAGTCACTGTGTGTTCATAGGAGCTTTGCTCAATTGCTTTAGAGGGCCTTGTTATTTTGCTGTCCTCCATCCACTCTGGCTCCCATACTCCTTCTAGATCCTCTTCCACAGAGCTTGCTATGATCAAGTAGGCTTCATATTAGAGATGCAGGGATGGTTTAACATATGAATATCAATAAATGTAATCCATTATATAAGCAAACCAAAATGTCACATGATAATCTTGTTAGATGTCAAAAAAAAAAAAAAAAGCTTTTGACAAAATCCAATACCCCTTCATTATAAAAGTACTGGAGAATTTAGGGATACAAGGAACATACCTCAACATAATAAAATAGTTTATAGCAAGCCCATATCCAACATCAACTGAAATGGAGAGAAACTCAAAGGAATTCCACTAAATCAGGAACAAGACAAGGTTATGCACTCTTGCCATCCCTATTCAGTATAGTACTTAAAGTCTTAGCTAGGGCAATAAGACAATTGAAAGAGATCAAAGAAATACAAATTATAAAGGGAGAAATCAAAGATCTCCCATGCTTTTGTATAAGCAGGATTAACATAAAAATGGCAATCCTACCAAAAGCAATCTATAGATTCAATACAATCCCTTTAAAAATTCCAATAAAATTCTTCACAGAATTTGAAAGAACAATACTCAACTGTATATGGAAAGACAAAAAACCTAGGAGAGCAAAGACAATCTTGTACAATAAAGGAACTTCTGGAGGCATCACCATCCCTGACATCAAGTTCTACTATAGAGCTACAGTAATGAAAACAGCTTGGTATTGGCATAAATCAGAAAGGTTGACCAATGAAATGTAATCAAAGACCTGGATATTAATCCACACACCTATGAACAACTGATTTTTGACAAAGAAGCTAAAATCGTACAATGGAAAAAAGAAAGCATCATCAACAAATGATGCTGCTATAACTGGATGTCAACATGTAGAAGAATGCAAATAGACCCATATCTATCCCCATGCACAAACCTCATGTCCAAATAGATCAAAGACCTCAATATAAATCTGACCACACTGAACTTGATAAAAGAGAAACTAGGAAGTAACCTTCAATGAATGGGCAAAAGAGACCACTTTCTAAATATAACTCCAGTAGCATAGACACTGAGAGTAGCAATAAATAAATGAGACCTCCTGAAACTGAGACGCTTCTGTAAAGCAAGGAACACAGGCAATAAGACAAAATGGCAGCCTACTGAAAAAAGATCTTCACCATACCCACATCAGAGGACTGATTTCCAAAATATATAAAGAAATCAAGAAATTAGACATCACTATTTCAAATAACTCAATTAAAAATGGGAGTAGAGAACTAAACAGAGACTTTTCAACCGAAGAATTTCAAGTAGCTGGACACTTAAGGAAATGTTCAACATCCTTAGCCATCAGAGAAATGCAAATCAAAATGACTCTGAGATACCATTTTGCACCAGTCAGAATGGCTAAGACCAAAAACACCATGACAGCTTATGCTGGAGAAGATGTGGAGTAAGAGGAACACTCATCCATTGCCCGTGGGAATGCAAACTTGTGCAACCATTCTAGAAATCAGTATGGTGGTTTCTCAGAAAATTGGGAATCAACCTACCTCAGGACCAAGCAATATTACTCTTGGGCATATACCCAAAGGATGCTCAATCATACTACAAGGACTTTGTTCAACTATGGTCATAGCAGCATTATTTGTAATAGCTAGAGCCTGGAAACAACCTAGATGCCCCTCAACCAAAGAATGGATAAAGAAAATGTACATTTACACAATGGAGTACTACTCAGTGATGAAAAACAATGACACCTTGAAATTTGCATGCAAATGGATGGAACTATCCTGAGTGTGGTAACCCAGAACAAGAAAGATGAACATGGTATATACTCACTCATAAGTGGATGCTAGCTGTAAAGCAAAGGACAACAAGCCTATAGTCCATAATCCTAGAAAAGCTAAGTAGATCCACCTGGAAAAGGGAAATAGACAAGACAGTCTAACAAAAAATGGGAGCATGGGGGTAGGGGAATAAGGGAGGGCAGAAGAGAAAAAGGAGTAGAGAAGCAGAGTGGGGAGGAGAACTTGAGGGAAAGGGATAGTCAAAATGAAGAAAGGACAGAGATGAGAGCAAGAAAAGAGATATTTTGATTGAGGGAGCCATGATGGGGCTAGAAAAAAGCTGGCACTAGAAAAGTTCCTAGGAATCTACAAGGATGACCCTAGCTAAGACCCTAAGCAATACAGAAAAAGGTACATGTACTGGCCTTGCCCTGTAGTCAGATTGATGAATATTTTAAATGTCACCATATAACCTTCATCTTGCAACTGATGGAAATAAAGGCAGAGACCTGCAGTGGATAACTGGACTGAGCTTCCAAAGTCCAGTTGAAGAGTAGGAGGAATGGGAATATTAGCAAAGAGGTCAAGACCATGATGGGTGCACCCACTGAAACAATCTACATGAGCTAATGGGAGCTCACCAACACCAGCAGGACAGGGAAGGAACCAGCATAGGACCAAACCAGACCTTTGAATGTGGGTCACAGTTGTATGACTTGGGCAGACTGTGGAACCACCAGCTGCGGCACAAGGGTTCATCCCTATTGCTTGTACTGGCTTTTGGGAAACCCATTCTCTTTGGATGGATTTCTTCCTCAGCCTAGATATAGTAGGGAGGGCCCTGGACTTTCCCCAAAGCAATGTACCTTACCCTCTCGGAGGATTGGATGGGAGGTGGGGTGGAGGGTAGGTGGAAGGAATGGAAGGAGGGAAAGAAGTTGGAACTGGGATTGGTATGTATAATGAAAAAAGATAGGTTTTTTCTTTTTAAAAAGTAAAATAAATTATAAAAAAGAATAAAAAGTCCATAAGCCAAACTTAAAAATAAACAAAGGGACATATGTCTCTAGGATGAGAAATGATTTAGGAGGCATGATATACATGGCAAGAACACTTAGTGAGTAACGAAAGAGTGCTGTGGAAAACTACATTTACACAAAATGATAGTCTAGATCAAAGTAGCCAATTTCTTTAAACTTGAAGCATTTATGTGAGTTGTTTTCAAACTGTCCACCCTTAGCCTACACAAAACTCTAATATGTGGTTAAAATAAGTCCTTTCCATTCCATTAAACAGGAAAATGGTAGGTATGAACTGACAGTTTCTTCATTTCCACCTTTCCTGTAAGTATGCTCAGAAGGGATCAGCGGCCATCATCAGCTCCCACCTCAGGGCTCTGAGAAAACTGGTCCTAGATAGGTCCTGGGCAATTACTGTATCTTTAATGAGTTATGTGGCATTGGACTCCTCTGGGATACAGAACCCCTTGGGTCCAGAGATGGCTAGAAGGGGACATGTAAGAAGGTGTTGACTACAGAGGCTGCTCTTTCCTGTGCTTATATTAAATAAAGGTGACCAGGGTCTGAAACAGAAATATTAATACACCTTCAGTCATCCTAGATATATTGTTAGTAGTTATCTTACTGTCCTCCAACCTATGGATCTTCCATTTCCAGTTTTATAACAGTATGACTGGCAATTTTCAGGTATGATAACATTTTTTTCCATTTCCATGCTTTGCAACATTTTCCCATACTATATAAATACCTTGTTCCACAGTTACATTGATAATCATCTTGGTGATGATCAGGGTTATTACAACTACTTACAGTGCAATTATTTTCCCATTTCAAACTATTAACAACTATTTAGAGAGTAGGAGAAATGTTGGAGATTTTAAGTCTTTTTTTAAAAACATCTTTAGTTTTGGGACATAAGTAAACATTGAACATATCTCCTATCAAAAAGAGCTCAGAAATCTGTAACTTTAAGTAATGCACATACTTGTTCCTTATTGCAACCCATCAATCAGAATATCAGCTGAGTGTCCATTTATAAAGTTGAATATTAGTTTCAAAGCAAGATTCAGTGTTATCAGGGAATCCCAGGTAAGTTGCATGTACACTAACTGTTAGAACCATGTCCATGGTAGATTATTATCTACTATTCAGGTCAAGAATTGTGAGTTCAAAAATTCAAGCAGTGAAGTCTGTTAGGTCATCAGCAACAAGTTTCATGGGTGACCTTTGCTTCAACATCTGTGCAACTAAGCATCCATAAGACATGGGTCCCAGTCATTCACAGAATAAGAATAATGCTGAGAACCTAGATGCACGATCTCACCTGTATTGCTCTGCCCTTTGTCACCAAACATAACATCCATGAGTCAAACTCTTAGTGCATCTGTCCTTAATGACCATTAGCAGGATGGAGACTCCAGTGGCTGGAATCAGTCACATAGTGTCATGGAAGGAGTTTCCAACTCTGTTGTTCATTTTCTTCTATTTTTTTCAGTTAGAGGCGGAATTCAGGGACTTGGTCATGCTAGATAGCTACTGTACTATTGAGCTAAATGCCCAGGCTCCATCCCCGCATCCTTTTATGCTTCTCCCTGATCTCTTTGCTGTCTTTTATATGGAATAGGGTTCATTAGACAGAGTTATCTAGAAGAAAACAGAACAAGACAAGGAACTGTTTTAAGATACAGCCCACACAATTGATAATAAAGCCAATAGGTGCAGACTGGGGTTTCTGGGAAGAGTAGAGGTTACAGTCTCAAATTCAAGGCAGTCTGGATAACATTTCTCAAGATACTGCACGTTTTATGCTTCTGGCAATGGATCACATGAGGCTCATCACATAATGAAGGGTTAGAGTTACTTTACTCTGATTTAATGTTAATTGCAATTTTAATTTTAATAACAGCGTAAAACACTTCTTAGAAATATTTAGAGCCATAATTTAAAAAACTTGTTACCAGAGTGAGACCAGATCTTAAAATAATTAACTATAAAATTAGTTATGGATATCTGAAGAACTCAAGAGAAGGAAAAAATAAGTGATATTTCATAAAATGTTCATCATATATATTTTCATCATTATCTGTGGAATCATAGGAATTGAAGCATAAAATAGAATCATTAGTATTACTGAAAAGAGTATTGCATCTTACCCACCTTAATACTTTCCATGGATACACAGTTGCATTTGTAAAGCTAATCAGAGTGTTTCAGACTTTTTTTTTGCTAAAACGTCAAGTGTAGTAAGTTTATATTTTGGGGAAATTGAAGAAGAGTAAGTATTTGGATCTAATGTGCATTTCCACCTTAAATTTGGAAGATTCTTTGTCTCCAGGTTACACCAAAATCAGGAAATTTTCATGGCTACTGAGTCACATCAAGGCAAGAATGGTCTTGCTGCACTATGAGGATAGACATGGCCTTCCTACATGAAGTTACAATCTGGAAACAGTAGCTGTGAACCAGTAATCAGGGCCTTCATCGTGAGATGAGTACAAGAGGGAAGATGGTACCAGGTCTTAATGTGTGTAGAGAAACAGGAAATTTCAGCTTAGCATATGGCCTATCATATTTTGGAAACATAGGTGGGAGAAGTCATAACAGAGGAGAGAATGCAATAGGTATAATGAGCATCAAATCAGAAATGTTGGAGACACAGATTTCAATTTGAAGTATAGCATTAATAAAGAAAAGAATGTAGACACTGTAATGAGTCAGTAATGGACTGTATAGGTTGATACAAGTTGGGTAAGCAAGCATCATTTAGGCACACAATCGAAATTTTGTACTTAAAAGTGAGATGATCATCTGAGGAAAAAAAGTAAGGAAATAGAGGAATGTATTTCAATCTAAGAATTCCAGTGTGGGTTAAATATATTGAAGAAAATATTATTTAGATATTGCACATGAGTTGTAATTGAATGCTAACTTCAATATTTCAGGCAGAAAATTATGACATCCATTTTTAAGAGTATAATTGGAGGTTTTAAATGCCAGGGTAAAAAGAAAATGAAGATGAGAAACTATATGCTGTACTAGATTAGAGATTAAGGTAAGAAAAATGAAAAAAGCAATAAAACTCATATAATGGATATTGGATTAATTTTATTATATCTTGAGAAACAAGAAATGTGGGAGATAAAAGATTTTGGGAGAGAGAGAAGAGTAAATTTTGGATGCATTGAATATCAGATACCTGTAGAAAAAGTCATAGAAGATGATTAGTCAGAAATGGGGTAATAAGTTCTGTAGGTTAGAGACAGCCATAACTGACTTTTATTTTGTAATCTAACACATTAAAGTATGCGCTTATATAGCTATAAAATAAAGGTCACCAAGCACTTAGCTCGCAAGCCCAGAGAAGCTGAATACCTAGGTGAACCCAAGGAAAGCATACACAGAACCTCCTGGAAATTGGAAGCAAACAGGATCATCAAGCAAAAGTTGGAAGCCAGGGGCGGGGATAGAGGTGGGAGAAATTTCATCCGATGAATGGAGATAGAGACAGAGAC